>QUSF01000045.1:2442809-2470168 GCA_003676055.1 Chloebia gouldiae | reverse complement strand
GCTCCTCTGGGAATGCAGGGGGAAGAAAGCTGCTCCTCTGGGAATGCAGGGGGAAGAAAGCTGCTCCTCTGGGAATGCAGGGGGCAGAGGCTGCTGTGCTGTTCCCAGGTCAGATTGGATCCAGGTAGGAATGCTCGGCTCCTCCCCTGGGCAGAGCATCTCCCCATGGATGATGGAATTTTCTCAGCCATGCAGGGACACTCACAGGCCATGAACAGAAGATTATTAATAATTAATGCCCCATGAACAGAAGAGATCTCCTGGAGGGAGGATTGGCTGTGGAAGAGATAAAGAAAACTGCCCAATGAACAGCAGAGAGCTGCCCCACCTCTGACAGATGGTGAATAGAATACACAGCCCCATTTCCAACTTAAGACACCAGCAGAGTTTAGATCTCTGGCCCCCATCAGTGAACACCTAAGAGGTGATGATTTACCATAGGCTGGGCCAGACCACAGCAGCCAAGGATCCATGGCCGGAGTCTGTCTGTGCTGGCAGCTGGAATCACCTCATTGCTGTGGGAAGTGCCCAGGCAGCTTTGTGTGCACTCACCTGGCAGAAGATGACAGCAGGGTCACAAAGCCATTTGCCTGTGGCTCCCTCTTTGGCAGTGGGTGAGGTGTCACACTGGAGCTTTCCTCCCTGGCCTAGGTACAGCATGGCTGCGGGGAAGCAGATGGGAGTTAAGAGCCCAATTCCCAGGAGAAGTGCAATGAAATTTGTCTTTGTTATTCCCCCTAAGGCTTTTGGCAGATTCCAGCCAGAGGAATTGTTAGTGCAGGAAGTTGCTTGGCTGAGAAGCTCTTATTGAGCCTGGGGATGGGGAAAAGGCCCCTCTCCAGCAGGAAAGTCCTTTCTGTCAGATTATACCCTTTTCTGACCCAGAGATGGGGCAACTGAGAGGCATTTTAAAAACTTTTATTCCATTTTCAGTCTCATGTGAAGGGTGAAACAATACAGATGTTATAATTCATGCCATTAAAATCAGAAGCCAACTATTTCCTAATTACAATACACTATAAACATTTCTTGGCCTATCAGATACACTAGGCTGTAAATGCCTTAAAGCCAATCATCTAAAATTACCTCTCATAGGTCCTATTACAATGCATCTTTCATAGTTCTATTTCTCCAAAGTATCCAGTCTTATTTGCAAGGCCACCTTTTGAAACCTGTTTCTAGTTCCATTTCTCTCTCAGCAATATCTGTCCTATTCCATGGTATTTCTAAGTCAGCATTCCTTGTCTCAAGGTTTATATACAGATGCACACCGTGTGATCCTTCTGTCAGGCTTTGAGAGTTTTCTACAAATCCATTTCCACTTTCCTCATCCCTGTTTCCCCCCGGCAGACACTCCTCCGTGACGGCAAGAGGGAGAGCATCATGAGCACCTTGTTCATCGCCCCCTCGGACATTGAGAACGGGGAGAGCATCGTGTGCCGTGCCACCAACAAAGCCATTCCCAGCGGGAAGGAGACTTCTGTCACCATCGACATCCAGCGTGAGTACACAGCTGGCTGAGCCACCTCTGGCTGCTGGGACACCCCGGCCTCTCTGCCCTGTCCATCACTGCCCCAGCGCTCTGACTCCAGGCAGGAGCAGTGCTGCAGCTGGGGGTTTCTCTTTACTGGGATACTGGAGTATCCACAGAGTGAAGTCACAGCTGGGAGATTTCATGACCCCTGAGCTCGCTGAGGAACACCCACACTACAGAGATATCCTGCTCCCCGTGTGCCCATGGATCTGAGCAAAGCAGCACCAGCTGCCGTGCTCTGGGTGGCCCAACTGTGCCCTGATCCAGGCCCTCGGGGGTCTTTGGAGCAGGGATAGATCCTAAAGGGTTTTGGGTGAGCAAGCAATATTTCTGGGCATGGCCAGTAGCAGAGATAAGTCCTGTTAGGATTTCTGGTGCAGAATCCTGTGTTTCCAGACTTACAGGCAGTTCAGTGATACATTTTTTGTAAGACACCTGATTGGGACAGTGTCCCTCTCATGACACAAAGCCAGCACCAGTCACCACCTCAGGGGACAGGGCTGTGGTCAGAGCTATACTATTAACCCTTTCCTGTAAAGCCACAGAGCAAAATCTGCCATCTTCCAAAATTCACATTTCAGAGGCCTCTTCCCTCCTCCTCCACAGTAGCTGTTGCTCTTGGGCTCCTCCTAACCCCTTCCAGCCACGCTTATTCACACACCCAGTTCCTGCAGCTGTATTTACCCATGACTTGCAAAAGCAGGATGTTCAATATTAGCATGCCAGCTGCTTTCCAGAGACCAATTAAAACTGGCAAACTCAACTGAACAAACTCAAGTGCAGCAGAAAATTCACCATTTAAGACTTCCAGCTTTTGCTGCCGGAAGATTACCAGGCTCTTGGGTTGCTGGCTGCATGTCCTGACAGAACTGGGCAGATAAAATGAGATAATAGCTTGGGTTATTTCACAGCCAGCAAACAGCTACAATAGCTGGAGACACACTCACACAAACAACGTGGAGCAGAGACATCATTACACCAGGGCAGTACAGTGTGGGCTGGAGACGTGAGCTGAATCCCCGAGCCACATGGAATCTGCTCGGCAAAGAGAAAAACCCGATAAAGAACACCAGTTTTCACTCTGAGCTATTAAATACTCCATGCTGTGAATATAATAACAGTAATATTTACCCAGCTATTAAAAGTATGTTGTTCTTAATGGTGGCTAATGAGGATATCAATTTTCCAAAGCTGGATGGGTGATGGGATAGAAAAATAATAAGGTGGATTAACCAAGCTGAGGTGAGATAGATTTTGACCTGGATGCAAAAGCCTGCTCTAGCTGCATCTAGTAACAGAATCACAGAATCATTAAGGTTGGAAAAGACCTCTAAGATCATCAAGTGCAACAATTAACCCAGCTTTAGCTCATGAGGTTTCACTCCCAGCCTTGTAGGCAACCAGCTGCATTCATTTTGCAAAGACCTAAAGGTGTTTTTCCTAAGCAAAAAATCTGGACGACTCATTTTTCCCTAGGGAATTATTCTGAGAAGTCCTGCTCATGGGTCTTCTTCCAATATCTAGCAGAGAGGCAGCACCTCAGGGAGAGAAAGTGGTTTCTGCAGGAATAAGGAAAAACAGGCAGCAGCTGTTGGCTGGGGAGCTCTTCCCAGCCTGGCATGTGCTGCAGCATCCCCCTGGACCCCGCAATCTCCACCTCCAGCAGTGGAGGTGAATTCACACCATAGCAAACATCACCCAGCTGCGTGGTTTAGAGATAGCCTTGCAAAAGAATCCCAGGGAACCAAAAATAATCCTTCCCAGGAAGCAGCAGCCTGGTAAATCACTCCTACTGCTTTCTTCCATTTTCTTCTGCAACTCAAAAGAACATCAGCAATTCTCACAGGCAGCAGAGGAACACAAGGATAGAGGTTATCCCCAGGAAGGGTGTGTGTATGGTGGGAGAGATTCTCCTCTTTCAGCTGATGGAAAATTGAAGTTAGGGTCCCATCAGTCTCATGCCTGACCATGATAACAGCAATGAAAGAGCTGAGTCATAAAACCCTCCCCTCCCAAATATATAAAAAAGGGGGGTTGGCGGAAAGAGCTGGAAAAAACCCCAGTGCAGGGTCTGTAATGGAAACACTAAGCAGCTCCAGCTGGAACATCTGTTCAATGTGATTTCCGTTCCACCAGCCACATCAAAGTCAGCCTCCTGTGAGTTATGCGTCGAACATCACAAGTGGGATTAAAATCATGTTTAATAGTTTGATATGCCATAAACTATTTATACTGCAGGAGCCCAGTGGCTCCATGGAAATGCACACCCAGCGTGCTGGGATGGGGAGGAGCAGGGTTATTGCTTATCCAAAGCCATTGCTCCAAGCCCCTGCGCACACATGTGCAGTTGCTCATTTTTACACCTTTTTTTGTCACAGCAAGAAGGGATTTGGCTGCATCTGTATGTTTTTGCAGGAGGTGGGAGGAGGAGAAGGAAAGTGGAGGGTGATGAGGGGCACATCGCTGTGCTGGAGGGTCTCCTGCTGTGTTTATCCTTGGAGCTTTGCAGTGTTTGATTCCCTTTTGTGCTTCCCACTGGGCAGTGAAAGCCCAGGGCTGAAGTGGTACCTTAGCCTTAGTGAAGAGGTGTGGAAGGGCTTGTCCACAGGGGAGAGGAGCACAGAGAGGGATGTGCACCTGGCAGGGCAAGTGCCAGCACAGTGCCTGCAGCCCATGGGGCTCAGCCCACAGCCATTCCTGAGGTGCTGAGTGGGAACAGGGGGGGCTGGGGGGTTTGCCAAGGTGCCTCCCGGGCTGCAGGGCTGCTGAGGAGTGATGCTGGCCCTGGTACCCATCCCGGTGCCAGTCCCAGTGCAGAGCAGCACCTGCACCAGCACTCACACCCTCTCCTCCCGCTGCCTGTGGGCTGGCTCTATCTGATTCCACCATTCAAATTCATTACAAGAAGCCAGGCAGGAATTATAATTGCAACCGAGTGGAATTACATCCTGATGAGTTACAATTTGTGTCTTTTTTCCCTTTAAAATGTCCCAAAACACAGTGGCACACACAACCCACACTATCCACAGCACCCACAATACTCGAAAGCCCAATCCCATTTCTGAAAGGCAAGATCAAAGACTTTAATTCATTTCCTTAGCTTTTTTTTTTTTTTGTCTTTTTAATTTTTTTTTTATTATTTTGCGTGCAGGAGGGAACGGGCTCATTTTAATACAGAGGTTCCTCTCTGTAAATCGTAGGCACAGCTCCTAACCCATCAAACAATGGGGAAGCTACTAAAGAGAAGTGTGATTCATACTTAACAAAGGAAGGTGATTAGCTGTTGTTGTCTAACAATAGGGAAGTGTCAGGATGCCTGGGAATGAATTAGGAGCCCGCTATACATCTCTGGGCTGCTGTGTCAGGGAAGCTCATTTATATTCCCAACTGCGCCCATCTTTATTGTCATTTGAATTGCACATTTTAAAATGAAATTAGGGTAAATTGAAAATACCTATAATTTCCCCGTCATAATTTCCCATCAGGAAGGCAGGTGGCTTTGCACAAAACAAAGCCAGGCTCTGGCTGGGTAAATACCATGGGATGGAGAAGAAGGAGGCTCTGGAGCGCTGCCGGGACTCCGCCTTTCCTTCTCCCCTCCCGCCCAGCCAAGGTCACTGCCGAGGCACCTCCGACCCTCCTCTGCTGCCCCTGAGCTGCTGCCCTTGCACCTCGCAGGGCTGCAATAACCCAGGTTTGCAGGCTGTTCCCACACCAGTACGCCCAGGTGGAGCCCACACCCTCCAGCAAAGGCACTGAGCAGCAGGACCCTGAGCTGGGCGTGCTGGGGGCAGAGGCCAGCAGGGAAATTCCATCCCTGGTAAGCCAAGGACGCTCCTGGGCTTGGCTGGAGCGTGGCTCCACAGCATCCCCACAGGAACTCGAGCACTGGGGGTGTCCAGCCCCGCAGCGCTGACCCCACACCCTGCCCAGGGCTCTGCCGTGCCCCAGCACACCTGAGGCCAAGGGAGGTGCCCTGGACCAGGAGGTACCACCCAGCTTCTCTGCCCCCCTGCCCTGTCACCTGCAGCTTTTCCCCGTTTTCCAGTTGGGACGGACATTGCTGAAGCACCTGGAAGAGAAGAGAAGCCACAGGGAAAGTTGAACACGTAACATGTCCTGTTTTAGGATGTGTTTTTGCATATGTGCAGTAGATTCCCACCTCAAGGGCAGGAGAGCCCCTCAGCTGGGTCAATGAGCCCAAACACCCTCTGCCGTGGGACAGCTGGTTCTTCAGGCACCAAAAAAGCCCTCCACAAGACCATTTCTTTCTGCTTTTTGCCCTCAAATAAGGTCCCATGCTCAAAACCTAAAGCTGAAGGCCTCAATCATCACAAAAAATTAAAACAGCTCTGGATATTCTTCATCTGAACACTTCACCCATTTCCCGCTTGCTTTTATTGTTTCCTTCCTCAATTTTATTTGATGCTAAAGCATTTAGATGCTTCTCATGTGAAAAGAAGGAGAAAAACTGAGGAGCAGTTGGAAGACTGGAGCAGCCTGTGACACCAGTAAGGTCTTGGCAGAGATGATTAGGCTGATGAAAGAGCAGAAATGCCACTTTAAAGTTAGAGGATAGACAAAAAATCATTGTTATACAGTGCGATATTAAACTGGAGTGTTTCAAAGCAGGCAAGTTTATGTCCTTAAATGAGAATCAGAGCCAGCAGTCACATTTTCCAAGTGAAATGTTACATCAAATGGTGTCTGTGGCTCCTCTTCCTGTCTTATTCGCTGAAGCCCTTCAAGAGAAGAGCAGCGTTTGTGGCATCAGCCTGTCTGACAAACCTCATATGTCTTTAAACTGAAAAATTACTTCCCATTGCCAGAGGACAGGGCTAGATGAGATCTCAGGAAGAAATTCTCCCCTGTGAAGGTGATAAGACCCTGCCACAGGTTGTCCAGAGAAGCTGGAAGTGTTCAAGGCCAGGATGGGTGGGACTTGAAGCAGCTTGGTCTAGTGGAAGGAGTCCCTGGCCATGGTAGGGGGTGGAACTGGATGATCTTTAAGGTCCCTTCCAAGCCAAGCCATTCTGTGATTCTGTGATATCACAGCACCAAGGAGTCTCAGTGCTTTTGCCAGGCTTTCTTCCAGCCAGGTTTTGCTTGGTAGCCTGAGAAGCTGGCAGGCAGCAGGCAGGGACGCTGCAGCTCTCCTGGGTTGCTCATGGCCTGTCTCTCTTTGCAGACCCGCCCCTGGTGAACCTGTCCGTGGAGCCGCAGCCGGTGCTGGAGGACAACACTGTGAAGTTCCACTGCTCCGCCAAGGCCAACCCTGCTGTCACCCAGTACAGGTAAGGTGGCACTCAGGGCACTCCTGGCACCTCAGTCCAGCCCTCTGCTGAGAGCATCTCGCCTTCCCCTTGCCACGCTTCCCCTGCAGGTGACCCAGAAGATCTCAGCACCCCGGGCTGTGGTTTCTGGTGGCCCTTCCACCTCCTCCCGTGTTTCTCACCGCTTGGTGCTCGCTGTGGCTCATCCCCACAGCCTCTGCTGCCCTGTATGCGATGGCTGGAGCCAGCCCCGCTCCCTGCTGTGGCAGGCTCCTTGTCCCCACTCTGGCGGCTCCCTGCTGCCACTCTGGCCTCGGTGATGTTGTTGCACGTTGAGAGGCTCCTCTCCTGCCTCTCACCAGTGTCTGCCGCATTCTGCAGCTTCTCGGTCAGGGATTCATCAGCACCTGGAGCGGATTAAGGGGCCTGGCACTGAGCTGGCAGAGCCATCTGTTTGGGGACATCACGAGCAAAGCACACCGAGTGAAAAGTCTATTATGGGAGAATTCCTCTCCTTTTTTTGCACGCTCTTTCATGATTTGAACAAAGCAGCTCTATCGCCATCTCCATGTGACCCTTAAGCAACCGCCAGAAGCCTCTCTGTGCCCAACAGGGTGGAGCTGAGCTCGGGAGGGGCCAGGGCAGAGGTGCAGGGGACACAGGGGCTGGGATCTCCTTGAGTGAGCCATTCTCCCTGAGTGGTGGGTCACATCTGCTAGCCACAGTCTGCATTGCCCCTGCACTGGCCACGGTGAGCTCGGAGCAGGTCACGGTGGTTGAGGAAATTTGGAGCAGGGGGAAATGCGCTGCTTGTTGCTGAGGGAGGTCTGGGGTGCAGGCAGTGCATGGGGTCCCTGCCAGCCCTGAGCCTCCCTGGTCCTCTCTTCTCTCTGGTGACCTGGGAAAGGATCTGAAGGAACAGCTGGAGCTGCGCCAGTGGAGATTTAGGTTGGATTTAGGAAAAGGTTCTTCCCCCAGAGGTGCTGGCACTGCCCAGGATCCCCAGGGAATGGAGCTCTGGCCCCGAGGCTGCCAGAGCTCCAGGAGCCTTTGGACAGCGCTGCCAGGGATGGCCAGGGTGGGATTGCTGGGGGGTCTGGGCAGGGACAGGGGCTGGACTGATGATCCTGGTGGGTGCATCCCAGCTCAGGAGATTCTGTGATTCTGTGAGTGCACATCCAGGGATTGACGGGCAGGAGAGCAGATGCTCTGCACTGAGCAGAGTCACTGCCTTGGACCCTTGGCTGTGGGTGTGAGGTCTCCTGCATCAGAAAACACCCCTTCTTTCACAGGTTTTTTTTTGTTTTTTTTTTGTCTAAGCAGACAAAATATGGGTATGGGAAGCAGGGCAGGCTGTCAGCACACTTTGGGAGAAAAGAGCTTCGTTTAACCAGGTACATCCCTGTCAGCCACTCACCCCTCCTGCCTGGAAGGCTGAGCATGCACACACAGGCTCACCATCCGTTCTGCCTCTGCAGAACCATCCATGGATAATAACAAAGGAGGCACCTCGGGGGACAGGTTACCATGACCTGCCTCCTGTTAGGCTCGTACAGCTTAATTAGTACAATCAAATTTCCAGGTAGGAACTATCCCTTCCAGCTGGATAGCAGCACAACAAAGCAGTAATTGTGTTCCTGGTTACACAGAAGAGTTATTAATTTGAGAAGTCAATTAATGTCAGAGATACAAATAGCCCTGTTTTCATATTTATAGCTGGTAGGAAAACAAAGTGCATGGCAGGCTGGGAGAAGAACCCACATGGTTCTTACCCCAGGACTGATTCTGGTACAGTCCAATGCAAAACAGCCATCTCTGGTCAATGAATCAGACAGTGGCAAAACCCTGGCAAAACTTCTGCTCCTGATTGTGAACAAAGGAACCTTCCACATCACCCCTGACCCCAGCTGGGCTGAGCCTTTGTGCACTGGAGCAGCCTGGAAGGCTCAGTCTAGGGCTTCCACTTCCTTGGACAGGGACTTTGGACAAGAGGAATGGCTTCCCCCTGCCAGAGGGCAGGGCTGGATGGGATACTGGGAAGAAATTGTTCCCTGGAAGGCTCCTGAGGCCCTGGCACAGGGTGCCCAGAGCAGCTGTGGCTGCCCCTGGATCCCTGGGAGTGCCCAAGGCCAGGCTGGACAGGGCTTGGAGCAACCTGGGGTAGAGGAAGGTGTCCCTGCCCATGGCAGGGGGTGGAACAAAAAGGGCTTTAAAGTCCCTTCCAGCCCAAACCATTTTAGCATTCTGTGATTTCTCTTGGCTGTTTCCACCCTTGGGATCCATGCCCAAGCCAAGCTGAGTTGCTTTTCTCCACCAAGCAGAGGTGGATCCAACACTCCTCTCCCATCTTTGCTGCTGTGTTGGCAGTGCAGGTTTTTGCTGTCCCCTCTGGCTGCAAATGCCACCCTCTGCCCTCTTCCTTCTCACCCATCCTGAGGCCACAGGTCTTGTCACCCTTCCTGTCCCCTGAGCCTCCATGATTCTGCTTTGCTGCAAATGGCTCTGGGATTCATTTCATGATAGATTTTACTCTTAAAACTAATTGCATGGTTTTTTTCAGGCCATCCTTTCCCATAAAAAGAGTTTTTGGCAGGAAAAAAAAAAGAGGCATGACAAATTCAATCACTTGGGGTTTTTAATTTCTTGAGTTCCCTTAACATGTAAACTTCACACAAGGCTTTTTCCCTACCACTGTGACAAGCAAACAGGACTCAGCAGTGCTCGCTGGGGCTTCCTTCTGCTTAAAGGCTCTGATTGATGGAGGGGAGATTTGTTTCCCTTCCATAAGATCCCAAAGCTCTTCTCTATGTAAAAGTGGCAGATGTTTCAGCACTTAAGCTTGGAGCCCTCTGGAGTGGGACATCCAAGCAAGAAGCCCCTGCACCTTGACACTGGCCAGGAGAGAAGGATGGGATGTGTAAAGCCCCAGGACTGAGACATCTGGAGGTTTGAGAAGGCAGGACATGAGCTTGGTGCCATCCTCAGGGTCACTCAGGACCCCACCACTGGTGATAATGAACATCATTCTGCCTTAAAAAAACAACAGGAATCATGATTTTTTTTTTCTCCTTGGGCAAGGACCACAATGATGTATTTCCTATGGCTTCCCTCATGCTCGGACAGAGATCCCAGGTCTTCAGACAATGTTTATTTTTAATCCCCCCGCTATATTTTTGTCAGTAAATAACTCTGAACACAAAGGAAGAATGTTTAAAAAGCCTAAATCCCCTTTTGTGGCCATAAATCCAGAGCCAGCTTTGCAGGGCCATCCCTGCTACCAACACACCAGCAAGCTGTCACCTTGCTGGAGTTTTTGAGGAGCCACAGGTTTTGCACTGGGTTTGCATCCTGGGTTTTCTTTCTGGGAAAAGCACATGAGGTCAAATATCTCATCCACAGATGTTTCCTTGGGAAGCATCCATGAATTGGGCTCTTTGTTAGGATGAAGCCACTAAACCACCTCCGTGGTCCTGCTGACCCAAGATTTCAAGCCTAGATCTCCCATTCTTTCAGTTAGGAGGGCAAGGAAAAGAAACAAAATTCAACACAATTTCCCAAGAGATGAAAAGCCCCTTCTGCCCCTACAGAGAACATAGTTTTGATTAACTTGTGCTGCTTTTTCCTTAGGAAGTTTCCTTCATGCTCGCTTACATAATCACACACAGGTTGATTTTAATGCAAGAAAAACCTGGTTGGAAAAGAGACCTCAGACCAATCCACTCCCAGAGCCAGAGTGGAAAGTTACAGCCTGCACCTTGTTTTCTCTTCTGGAGACAGAGGGTTAATGGCATTTTCTCAAAACTGACAGATTTTCACAAAATCTTTGGCCTCAGTGGCATTTTCTAAGCAAGAATCCCTCTTCTTTAAAATCTGCTGGCATCTCATGATGTTGGGAGGCAGGCAGGGCTGGGGCAGGCTGTCCTGTGCTGGAGGCACAGCTCCTCTGCTGCTTTCCCTAGCTGAGGAGGCTGGAGCTGAAATCCCAGCCCCCCTCCCTCGCTGGCAGCAGCCGCTTCCTGACGAGGAGCAGCATCTCCCCAGGGAGCTTTGTTTGCCCACGCTGTCACTTGGGCTGTCACTCGCTTTTGGACACAGGACAGGCCAGTGTCACCAAAAGCAAGGGGAAGGCAGAGGCTGGTGAGGTGTCAGAGTGATCCTGAGCAGGGGGTTCTGGCACGGGGGTGAATTAACCCTCAGGCAGCAGGATTTTGCTCATTGGGATGTTTTCCCTCCTTCCATACGGAGCAAACTTTGCACAGACACATCCTACAGCTTCTGTAGGGTCTTACACCCCAGCTGGCCTGGGTTTATCCCACCTCTGTCAGGCTCCTTTTGGAGCTGAAGAGCAGCTCAGCCCACCAAAACCTCCTTGGGTGTTGCCAGTGCGGCATCCTCGATTGGAAAAGGCTCAAGGGGACTTGGGCTCCTCGGCAGCATTTCCATGGATGTGTCCCCATCTGCTTTAGCATCATGGACATGGGGCTGGAAGGCCAAAGAGGCTCCCTGGTGTCCCAAGGGTTGCAGGAGACCACACTAACCTTTCCTCTCCCCTCCCTTGGGCCAGTGCCAGCCTCTGCCAGCCCGTTTGCTGGCAGAGCATCGCGGTGCCAGGCTGGAGCAGCAAAGGCTCCAGTGCACATCCCGCCTCAACACCCCCTCCCACGTGCCTCTGCAGCTTCCTGGACAGGTCTGGGATGGGGAGGGGGAGTTTGGGAATTTACTGGCTTTCTTTTGCTGCAAGCAAACGGGCAGGAAAGGGAAAGGGAGAGTAATTAGCTGTCGCCGTTGTTCTGCTACCTGCGACGGCGGGTAGAATTAATGGAAAGCAACAGAAGTCAGGGCGACGTGAACCGACTCCCAACCAGGCCTCCTCTTTGCTCCCCTCAGATCTCTCTATTTGCCAATCTTCTCGTGGCTTTTGATGTCTGTTGTGTGTCTGTGGGGTGTTTTTTTGCTGTTATTATTTATCACTCGCAGTAAGAAAGAGAATCTTTAAAGTGGCAGAAGAAAATGGGAAGGTTTAATATTGCAGGAGGCAGAGTCCCTGAGCATTTCGGGCTCCTCAGCTGATGATTATTTTTGTGGAGCTGGTGCAGGCAGGGCAGTGATACAAATCTCATTCTGTGCATCCACACAGCACTCTTGCCCCCAGGGCTGGCGGAGACCTTTGCAAATAATGTTATCTTTGGCAGCAGAGGGAGACATGTGGAGCCACCCTCCAGCACCAGCTGCAGTTCTGGGGATCACTGCACTTCCAAAGGAAGATGTGGGACTGACAGACAGACACACAGACATAGCTGGGAAGCGGGACACAACCCTCCCAGCTGCTGCAAGGTGTTGAGCACGGCAGCTGTGAGCAACACACAGCTAGCTCATCATAGCTGAGGGATGTTGCAGAAGGTCCAGGAGGTGCTGCAGCAGGAGCGGAGGTCAGGAGGAGCCGGGGGCATTTATTTGTTAGCCACCCAAGGGACGGTGCTACCCCACTTCTTCCCATCCCACGGCCAGACAGGGATCACAGCAAGTGCAGTCACAGCTGCAGCTCAGGGCTGGAGCCCCACCATCCCCCTGGTCCTGCTGAGCCAAGCTCAGAGCCATCCCACAGCATCCCGTGTGCATCCCACAGCATCCCTCACCTCCACGTGCTTCCCCCTGGAGCACTGTTTGTTTGTTGGCTCAGGGCTGGCAGGAAAGCCCTTGCTCAATAAATACTGTTTTATCTCGGAACAGCAACTCACTGTGGCTCATCAAATATTAATCCAAGCTCAACTGCCTCTTAACGAGGTTTTCTTTAAAGGCATTGAGGCTCGAACACACCTGGTGGGAGGCAGTGTCCTGGCTTCCCCCAGCTTTACCCAGGGAAAACAAAGGAACAACAGGGAAAAGCTTCCTGGTCCGGTTCCTCCACCCTTCTCACACGATAGGCATTTCCCTCCCAGCTTTAGGAAAACAAGTGGATGAAGAGCCCAAGTGCCTTTGGTGTCTCCAAGGATCACACATGCCCAGGTACAGGTTTGGGGTGTTTTGGCTACTGGCCTTGGGGAAAAATGTGGCAGAATTTTGTGGGTTCAGGTAGATACAGAAAAATTTCACCTGGAGGAGCTGTGAGAAGGAAAAGGAACATGACAATGTGCAGCATCTGTGCTTTGGCCTGCCTGCCTTACACTGTGCATCTTGAAGGCATTCCTCCCACGGAGACACATTCCCACAGTTTGTTTGAACAAACCTGGGGAGAGGCTCAAACTCCACAGAACTTTGCTGCTCTTTATCCTTTGAGCTTTGTCTGCACCATTTGGGGACCTGCTGGCATCTCTCCAGATTTATTCATGAGGTGCCTCAGCTCCCACGGGGGAGTCAAGTTCTCCAAGAGCACGTGCCCCATGTCCTGCTGGAAGCAGCTTGGAAGTTTGCTCAGACACTTGAACCAACTCCCCCGTGGCTCAGCATTGCTTTGGTTCCTGGCAAAGAGCAGGAAAAGCAGCAGAAATCTGGGAAAGCCTTATCAAAGGGATGGGGAATGGAGGAGGGAATGAGCAGCTGGTCAGCCCTTGCTTGGCTTGGCAGAATCATTGCACTTTCCCTGCCCCAGTGGATGTGGCTGGATGGACCAACTCACTGCCAGGAGCACTTCCATCATCAGTCAGTCATGGCTCAACACACAGACCCAGCTTCTCCAAAACAAACCCCGAGGAAAGAGCCAAGAAACATTCCCTGCCATCCCTGAGTGTTGCTTATGGCAGAGGTAGAAACTCAGAATGAAGGTCAGCAAGTCATGGAATCACTGAATCAGTTTGGTTGCAAAAACTCTCTAAAACCATTGAGTCCAACTTTTACCCCTGCACTTCCAAGGCCACCACTAATCCACGTCCCCAAGTGCTGCATCCACACATCTTTTAAATTCCTCCAGGGATGGGAACTCCACTACTGTCCAGGGCAGTCTGTTCAAATGTCTGACTCACATTTTAGTGAAGAAATGTCTCCTAATATCCAATCTAAACTTCTCTTGATGAAATGTGAGGCTGTTTCTACCCCTCCCACATCACTGACTCACATGGAGAACCCAGGAAATCCCATCCCTAATTCCTCACACTCACTTCCCAGTCATCAGACCTGTTCCCATGCCAGAGGTCTGCTCCCAGGGATACATCCTTAGCAGGATAAAAGGGAAGGTGAAACAAAATTGCGTCCCACACCCAGGCAGTGAGGAGAGCTGGGCTCATGAATGGGTGCCCTGTTCCATCCGAGCATGAGGAAGCCACAGCTATAATGGAGTCAAGGAATTCAGGTATTAGGGAAGGAAGAGCCATGGGAATTATTTGCTGCTGCCAGGTCAGATGAGCAGAAGGAGAAATCACTCCAGACAGTGGGAGCTAGATGCCTCTTCCAGATAGATCTCTATTGCTTCTTTGCTTGGTCAGTCAAGCTTTGGGATGTGCACAGATCCCTATTCCTGGGTGAAAGGCCAGGGAAAGGCTTATTAGGAGTTTAACACCCTTTCATGACACTAGAGTTGTCCCTACCTCTTCCAGATGAATGTATTCACACATCCATAGGCTGTAAAGGCCAGAAGGGATTATTGGATCGTGGGAAGCTGATCAGAGATTCAGGGCAATGATTTTATTGGCAACTTTTAAGAGAGAAGTGGCAAATGATCCATTTAATGGGCACTGCCTCCAGCCAAGCCAGAGCAGTGGCTGTTTTCCCTCTTCTGGCACTATAAAACCTGGATATAGTTTAGTATACAATTCCAGTGGCTTTGAAAAGTGTATCCTGGGAGCTGGTGTGTTTTTGTATTTCTCTGCCCATTCCTGGAAGGCCCAGGATTAAAGTGACCAACACCTCGTGCCTTGTATTCCCAGAGCTTCTGATCACCAAGACCACAACCAGACTGGCCAAGGGAGGAGGATCTGCCATATTAACTCTTATTAAATTACAGTCATGCCTCTCTTAATATTTAAAAGGATTGTCAAGGTTTGAAATGCTGCAGGGCCCCAGTGGCTGCAGACAAGGTGTGAAGTCTGTGGGTGCACAGGCACTTTTCTCCACATTCATTGCACTCAGTGCCCCACTCCCAGGAAAATCACCAGACTTCTCCTGCAGGGACTGCACAGGGACCCTTTCAAGGCTGGTTTGGATGGGCCTTGGAGCAGCTTGGTCTGGTGGAAGGTGTTGGAATGTGATGAGCAGTAATATCCTTTCCCACCCAAACTTTTCTGGGATTCTATGATCTGGGGCAGCCCCACAAGAGGTTCTGCAGAGTCTCATGGGTCCCAGCTGCCCAGAAGGCTGCAGAGAGGTGAGGTGGGGAGCAGCTCAGCAAATGTCTGGTCCAGACCAGAGGCATTACAGCATCGTGAAACAGAATGGTCACTTTGGTTTTGCTGCCATTTCTTGGCACACTTTGGACCTTCTCCCCCCCAGCCAGCCCCCTCCTCCAGTCCAGCTTGGGAAAGTTCTCATTTCTGCCCGAGTGCAGTTTTTGTGGCCCTCCTCCCCCCTCCCATCTGCTCCCTCCCGCTGCAGTGGCCGAGGCTGCCGTCTGTCCAGCGGCAGGACGCTGTGAGCCCATATGCTGTCCCTCGGCAGGGCTGTCACCTCTCCTGCTGCCTCCCGCTGCCAAACTTGGCAGGGGAGGGAAGAGAAGCTGGAGTGGGGAAGGGGCCCGCAGGCATTTCACAGCAGTAACAGAATAAATCTAATTTATAGACATAGCAAAATGCAGCTAAAGCAGGAGTTGAAATAAATGCAAAGCACACCGGGGTCTCAAGTTATCGGCACTGTAACATTTTTCCTGACTATCTCTGTTTTCCTGCCTGGGTTTGTCTTTGTAGCTTCCTCCCAGACAACTGGACCTTTGCTCTGAAGTGAAAATGAAAGCTGGGGTGGGGGGGGGGGGGAAATGCCAGGAAATGAATTCTTCAGATCTCCTTCGTGATGCATCAGCCCCATCTGCCAGCTCCCTGTGACAGGGAGCGGAGCGTGGCTGGTTGGCAGGTGGAGAGACAGGCTTTAAAAAAAGGAAATAAAGTAAAATAAAAGGCACAACTATCCCTGCAGCTGGGAAGTGAGACTGGGTTGTTGGGGGGGCTCTGCCAAGGCACAGAGCTGCAGGTGAAACTGGGAAGACAGGGTTGGAAGAGCCTTCACTCAAGGAGGTGTGAGGACAGGGAGATTTGTCTTCCCAATCCCTGGCTTGTCAAGGTAATGGGAACAAGCGGGTGGGAGCTGTTCGGAGGCAGCTTGAACTAATTAGGAGAGAGTGGAGAGGGGAGAGTCTGATGGAGGGGGGAAAGGTGGGGGAAGGAAAACGTTTTGTACTGGTGGGCACCATCCCTGGTGTAGAGATGATGAAAGGTGCCAGAACAAAGAGTGATGGAGCAGCCAGCCCGGGGCTGGATGGAGGGGCTGCCAGAGGGGGTTGGGTGTTCCAGGAGAGCTCACAGAAACATGGGCTGCCCCATGGTGGTGCTCATCTCCATCCCAGCCAGGACCACCAGCATGCCAGGAGTCAGCAGCATCGGGAGTTTTCCAAACTCTGCTCCATCCCGTTGCCAGTGTTAGAGTGAACCTGTCTCCATCTCATTTCCAGCAGACCTTAGGGTTGGGCTTGTGTGTTCCCAGCCTTGTCAGTCACCCCTCCTTCAAGACTTGCTCCTGGAGCTGGGAATGTGCTTCAGAAGGGAGCATCATTGCCTCCTCTGGCCAGATCTCCTCTCCCTTTGCAAGACATGGCAGCTTTTTGAGCCTAATTTAGCAGTCTTTAATCTGAGTTATTCCAAACCACACTTGCCACTTCCTTCATGCGTTCCCGCAGGATGATGGGCTGATTTCACAGAACGAAAAGCCTTAAGCAAATCTTGTCACACAAGAAAATTGATTTTTCAAAACTGACTTTTACAAGATTACTGGTGGTTTTTTTCCCCTCATCTTTCTTCTATATCATTCCCTTCCAGTCTCACGAGGTGGCTTCAGATCTAAGGAAATTAGAGATGCTGTGACTAAATTGAAAATGTAAAAATGGGGAGAAAGAGAGTAAAAAAAGACACCCAGCACCTCCTCTGCTGCTGCCTCTGAAGGATATGGCTGCTTGTGCTTGTGAAGGAGCAGAGCTGTCTCCTTGACCTCTCCCACTGCCATAACATCAATGCCACGTCACAGCAGAGTCTGTCCAAGGATTATGCCAACACCTCACAGGCAACATCCCCTGATGGGCATTCCTTGGTGATCCCTAGGCTAGATCATGGGTTTTTTTCATTCTCTCCCTCAATCTGTACATATTATTTTATCTTTTGGAATTAAAAAAAGTTTCCCCCTGCCGCTCGGTTCAGAGACATCTCAATGTGTTTTGTAAAAAAAAAGAAGACAGAGGAAGAGTTGCCTTGAAGTTGTTTCAGACAGCTTAAAATATGCTAAGCTTTTGTGTTTCTGCCACATAAATAATGAATCCTCTTACAGCTTCTGAGTCAGGAAAGACGTTGATTTAAGAGGCCTTCAGCTCTGTTTGAGGCTTTTCTGCCAGAAAGGGAGGAATGTGACCAGAGACAAACGAGCGAGGCATGAAGGATGAAGCAGAGTGTGCAAGGAGGATGTGGGACAGGGACAGAGGTGGCACCCACCACAGCCCTGCAGGAGCTGTTCTAAGGGATTTCACTCCTTGATTCCCTCTGTGCTCCTTTATTGCAGATTGTGGGGGCTAGAGGTATGTTTAAATGGAGGCCAAATCTGTGAGCATCTACTTCTATCACTGTCTCTGCCCCAGTAAACCAGTGGGGATTTGGTGACTGCAGCAGCATCATTTGACTCATTCCCCAAGTGCCACCTTTGGAGACGTGTCTGCCAACAGAGCAGTCAGGAGAGCTGCAAAATGTAGGCCAGCAGGCATGGCAGGAACATGGGAAAACCCAGTGGGTGTTGGTGTCCCACAACAAAGCCAGTGGGTCCCACAACAAACCCAGTGGGTCCCACACACCCTCCAGGACAGCGTGTCCTGGTGACTTCCCCAGTACCTGTGACCGGACAGTGGCAGTCAGAGGGCTCAGCTGCTGGAGTGTGGATCCACGGCTGTGCTGGAGCTGGGAGGTCAGGCTGAGTTCATCAGGAAACAGCAAAAAGAGCCAAAAAAAGCAAGGGCCAAGCTGGCCCTGGCTGAGCTGGGGCAGGGGAGCCTTTCCTCCCCAAACCTGCGTGACAGTGGTACCTGTGCACCCTGAGCATCCTCCACAGCTGGCATGGAGTTATCTTGGCACAACTGTTTGGGTGTTGTTGCTGGGTTAGAAAGTTGTTTGTAAAGCATCAACCAGCATTTATTGCTTAGCTCCACTTTGTTACTGAAGTGGGTAGTGAAGAACTTGATGGTTGTTACTTTTGGAGATGTCTCTTTTTTTTTTTTTAAATACTGTTTCATGCAGTTTTATGGAGAAGTCGATTGATAATCACAGAGCTCTCTGGGTCAGTTTGTTGTACCAGGACACAGCCACACTGGGTTGTTTTCCTGTGACATGGCTGAGAAGGGCAGAGTTGTGCCAGGGTGTCAAGAGCAATCCAGAGGCTTGTGAGAGAAGAGAGACTTGACCATAATTTTGGTTTTAGGCATATATGGATAGCTGGATAGCTGGACTGATGGATGGCTGAGGGAGCTGGGGTTGTTTCAGGGGGCAAAAAGGAGGCTCAGGAGAGACCTTATTGCTCTCCACAGCTGCCTGAAAGGAGGTTGTAGTGAGGTGAAGGTTGGTTTCTTGTCTCAAATAACAAGTAATAGAGTAAGAACAAACAGACTCAAGTTGCATCAGCAGAGGTTTATATTGGGTGCTAGGAACAATTTCGTCTCCAAAAAGGTTGAACAGCCCTGGCACAGTCTTCCTGGTTCCCATAACTGGAGGGATTTAGGAGGTGTGTGGCTGTGGCACTTGGGGACAGGGGTAGTGGTGGCCTTGGCAGTGCCAAGTAATGCCTGACTCAATGATCTTGGAGGTCTCTTCCAAACTAAGCAATTCTGTGATTCCAAGGATGAACTTTGTACTGAAAAGATGAACAGATTTTCAGTGAACTCCTAGCATTATTCTACTCCCCTAAGCTGCCTGTGTGTTTGCATTAGCACAAGGGAACACACTTTGGATATTTATTATTCCTCCTCATGATTTGCCAGATCCCCAAGCTGCTCACACTCAGCCAGCAGAAACCCAAGTTCCTTACACAGAAATCCCTGCCCCTGGCATCTTCTGTGAGGAGATTCCCACAAAATGAGGGCTCAGCCCATCTCACCTGGGTGACTCAGCTGCCTCCACTGATAATCCTGACGTGAACCTGATATCCTGTTGATAATCCTAATGTGAACCATCTGATCTAGACACAGTTGAGCCCTGAATAATTAACTGTTCTGGCAGGGCAGGCCAGGGAACCTGCCAGAGAAGGAGCTGTGCCTCACACCAGTCTGAAGACGTGCCAGGAGACAGACAGAGCACAAGAAACAAGCCTGAGCAATGGATGGGAACACTGGCTGTCATAGGGAAGGAGGGGCTTTAGGGGCACTGCTGGGGCTGGAAAGTCAGACAGAAACAGCTCAGACTGGTGGGCACCATTTTTGGTGGCCCAAAGCATTGCTTGGGCTGTTTGACATGTCCAGTGTTGGCCATCATCATCCTAGAAGTGTCAATACAAACTTGGCCCAAGGTCTGTCTCCTCTTGCCATAGCAGAGAGAGGGCAGACCCTCTCATGCTGCAGAGATCAAACCACAAAGCCCTTGAAAGCATCCCAAACTCAGGACCAGGTCAAAGCCTCAGGGGACCTTTAAAAGCCAGCCAAGAAAAGGAAAATCCTTGGAGAAGACCCAGACACACAGCAAGTCTCTGTTGCATGAGTTCCATGTGCAGAAAGGCACGACCCATTCCTGCCTGCTGTGCCAATCATTTCTGCCCTGAAATGTGTGGATTTGGCAGCTCCAGTGATCTGGAACACAAGGTTCCAGCCCAGCACCACTTTCAAGATCCCCAAGCAGCAGCTTTCTTATGCTGATGAAGACCTGTGAGTTTCTGTCTCCATTCACCATTGTCTTTTTCCTGACAATCTCAAAGGAATTTCACATTGAGGTGTAAAGTTGCAAAGGTTTCAAACACGGGTGGAAAATAAGAACTGGAATAGAGGGAAAGGCAAGTTCAAGTAGCTTCACAGCACTAAGATTCACTTCACACTGAGGAGGAGGATAAATACAGCAGAGAATTAGCTCTTCAACATGCCAGCATCCATAAATCTGGCTAAAGACATTCTGCTACGGGGGTGGAGTGGGGTAGGAAGACCCCAGAAAGGACTAATCCTGTTAAACGATTTGAGAAAACACAAACCACGTGATGAAATTGGATTACCCAAAATAATAGTTAAGCTATTAGTCATGTCTATTGTGTGGCAGGGTAAGTCAAGATGATGTAGGCAGGAAAAATGAAATGCAGCATCACTGCCAAAGGGGTAAAAAACTCCCCGAGGAGAGGTGACACCTCCAAGCTCATTCAGGACTGGGGAGTGACTCACATCCCCAGTATTTCCCCAGGATAAGCAGTTTTGGCAGCTGGCTGTCATACTCTGAATGGTTTTAAACTTTCTCTGCATGCATTAAAATGAGGAATTTAATGTGCATAATTTAACTTGGGTGGGGGGAGAAGTACAATTATCATATGATTCCATGACTCTGGGGCCAAAGATTTTTAAATCTAATGTCCCCTCCTTAGAGGGCGGAGTTATTGTGAAAGAGGGCGAATTTGTAAAAGGGGAAGGGGGCAGAAAAACATCCGTAGTGGCAAGAGAAGTGCCAAACAGGGATTAATGGGGACAGGTTTGGTGCCCAGCCCTGTCATATGATGGGGTGGAGGAAGAGGGGGGATTTTAAACAGTGGGATTAAAACAGCACATCTAAAGCATCTGCATTTTGTTTTAATCTGTCATGAAAACAGCTCGATTTGCAGAAGGAATCATCCAGTCCATGAAGTTTGATGCTTTCCCTTTGAAACAGTGACAGTTTTTCCAGGGTCCTCTCTGGTTTCCTTCCAAGGGAGGGATGAGTGTCCTTCCCAGCCCCTGGTGCAGGGAAGGAGCCAGGGGGACACAGTGGGATGGGCTTTGGCCAACCCCTCTGTCTTGGTTTGAAAAGCCAGGTGCCTGCTAAGGAAGGCAGGAGCCTCCCCTGAAATGGAAAATGTAAACCCTACCCCTCCAAATTATAATTTTTGAAATTAAGGGCCTCTCAGGCAAAAATATGGGAATAGGAATAAAAATTCTTTAATAGGAAAATTAAAAATACAAATGCAATAATACAAAAAACCCCAAAACACTGCCAGAGTCAGAGCAGGCCCTGTCAGGCTGTGGGTCAGGGAGGTGGCTCAGCCCCATGCCAGGGTGGCTCAGCCCTCCTGCAGTGCCAGCTGTGCTTCTGCTGGAGCAGGGATCCTGCACAAGGGGGGAGTTTTCCTCTGGAGCTCCAGGGCTGGGGGAGATGGGCCTGGGCTCCTCTGGGAATGCAGGGGGAAGAAAGCTGCTCCTCTGGGAATGCAGGGGGAAGAAAGCTGCTCCTCTGGGAATGCAGGGGGAAGAAAGCTGCTCCTCTGGGAATGCAGGGGGCAGAGGCTGCTGTGCTGTTCCCAGGTCAGATTGGATCCAGGTAGGAATGCTCGGCTCCTCCCCTGGGCAGAGCATCTCCCCATGGGATGATGGAATTTTCTCAGCCATGCAGGGACACTCACTGGCCATGAGCAGGAGATAATTAATAATTAATGGCTCATGAACAGAAGAGATCTCCTGGAGGAAGGGTTGGCTGTGGGGAGATAAAGAAAAAACTGCCCAATGAACAGCAGAGAACTGCCCCAGCTCTGACAGATTGGAATAGAATACTCCCAAACCACATCTTACAGCCCAGGTCACCCTCCTGGAGCCATAATCCTGGCGGCTCTGCCCTGCTCTGCGTGCACCGGGGTGCACGTGCACTTTTGGGCAGGTGCTGTTCCCCACCATGCCCTGGCCAAGCCCAGCCCAGGGCTCCCAGGCCCCTCCATGTCTCTGGAGCTCTGTGCAGCCCAGCTGCAGCCCCGGCAGTGCCGGTCCATTGATTACCTGCACGGCTCATCAGCCCTCTCCAACCAATCCCCACGGTTGATCAGTCAAGTCATTGACAAGTTAACAGCTTTGTTTACTTCTCCCTCTCGCTTCTGCAGCCAGTTTGTTCTGATCACTGTGCTGAAAGACTGTTTTGATTGGTTTCTCACCCCAAATGAACCATGGTGGGTGCATGGACTGGTGACATGGGTTTGTGTCCTCTGGGAGAGAGAAACCTTCTCACTCCACTTCTTTCAGGTTCCTGTGCCTTGGGCAGCAGACTTGACCCCAGGGTGTCCCTGATAATCTCTCCTCTCCTCCAGTACCCCAATGCTCTCCTCAGAGCTGAACTCTCATTGAACATCTTCGGGTGTGATTTGGGGAGCTCTAAGTAGCCCCTCATGGATTTTTCCCACCCACAGGACCTGCTGATGGCGAGGAGGAGATGCAAAACCCAGGCACTGCCCTTAGGACTGCAGCTGATGAGCAATCAGCCTCATCCCAGCCTCCTGGCTTGGCAGGAGTGGGAACACTGGAGCCGAGATGAGATGGAAAATCAAGCCAGAATTTTCCTCTGCAGTGAGGTGTTATTATTATCATCAAAATCCCAGAGTGTTTAAAAACAATCTAAACCCAGTAGCAGCAACTGGTGCATCGTGGTGAGCGCAATCAGACACTAAACGTGTCCTTGTCAGGGGTAAAAGTCTGACATTTGGGGAAAGGTTGCAATCTTTCTCCTTGTTTATTTGTTTTAAAAAATTAAAAAACGGGGAGGGGGGGAAATAGAAAGGAAGAGATGAGTAAAGCTGGCATCTCTGCAACTGAGCTGTGGCATGTCCAGCATTAGAACTTGAGGTTCACTTTGTGGTAGAGCCAAGATCCCTAAATTGGGATAGAGAGGTTTGGAAAGAGGTGATCACTGCAGCTGATGTGTGTGCATGGAGGTTTGTCAGGATGGGAGCTGGAGGCTTGGAAACATTTCCTTGAGTACAATGGATACAATACACAAGGAAATACTTTTCCCTGTGCTTTCTTCCCTTCTAGTCAATACAGCTGAGGCCACATCTCAAATCCCGTGTCCAATTTTGGGCCCCTCACTACAAGAAAAGACACTGAGGTGCTGGAGCATGTCCAGCGATGGGCACAGAGCTGGGGAAGAGTCTGGAGAACCAGGAGAGGCTGAGGGAGCTGGAAAGGGGCTCAGCCTGGAGAAAAGGAGGCTCGGGGGAGACCTTGTGGCTCTGCACAGCTCCTGACAGGAGGGGACAGCCGGGGGGTCGGGCTCTGCTCCCAGGGAACAGGGACAGGACAAGAGGAAATGGCCTCAAGTTGCCTTAGGTCAGGTTTAGGTTGGACATTTGGGAAGATTTTTTTATGGAAAGGGTTGTCAGGCATTGGCACAAGCTGCCCAGGGCAGTGGTGGAACACATGCATGGAAGTGTTAAAAACCCCCTGTGGTTGTGGTGCTGAGGGTCAGGGTAACCTTGGCACTGCTGGGTCAGCAGCTGGACTGACGATCTCAGAGCTCCTTTCCCACCTGAACAATTCCCTGGCTCTGTGATTCCACACCCCAGACCCCGTGCTTGAGGACCAGGCAAGCTTCAGCCAGAATTCCCAGGGCTCTGAGCTGGATGAAGCCCAAGCTGGGAGGCGCAGCCGTGTAACTCAGATGGGGAGAGGCTACCCAGGGCCTGCTGCTGATAAATGAGCCCACACTGCGAGGGGGAGGCGGAGGAGCCACACGAGCCCCACACATCTTCATTAGGAAGGGAGAAGAGGAGCAACCCCATACATCACCATTATGAAAATTTACCCTTAATAAAGAAATAATTTGTGCGATGCATCACGCCGCAGCCACGCGGGGGGTACCGTGACACCGCTCGGGCTGGGAACCTCACTCCATCATTTCTCACAAGGCTGTCACTAGCAGGAGCCATCCATTGTCCCTGTCCCTTTTGGACCTCCAAAAAATGCCAGAATGTCATCCTCCAAACATCCATCCTGTGGAGGGCACCAAGGCTCTGAGGCCTCGGGGGATTTGGGGTGGTGCTCATGGCATCCCACTGGGGACAGCTCTCCTGTGAGGGTGAGAGGAGGGGATTGCTACATCACACACTAGGAGCTGAAGGTACTGCTGGCAATAAAGCAACAAAACCCATTCTCTGAGCAATTTGTAGCAATTAATAGCCATTCCCAGGAATGAAATGTTAATTAATTCTTTCCCTGAGCCATGCATTTATTTAAGGTATTTGTGGGTGTTCTTGGTACTTTTATTAAGCAATTAAAATGCATCCAAGAAAATATTTATCCATTTTAAGTAATTCTTAGTAAACACGATTTATATGGCAAGCAACCACTTTATTTTGCATTGTTAATTAAAACCGACGACACACTCCACTTCCCCGGGTTATTCGCCACCAGAGCAGCCACGCTGCCAGGAGTGCTGGTTCAGAGCTGCTGGCAGCTCCAAAATCCTCCCTCTGAACCCTCAGGAGGGATTTGTGCAGTGCTTGACAGGGCTTTTCAGAGCCTAGAGAGCCCCAGCAGCCCCGTGTTAACCCCCAGGAGTCCTGTGCTGCTGTAAGGAGCTGTGGCCTGATGAAGACCTTGCTAAAGAAGATTTTGTTGAGTCCTACAGCTTCCCCAGGGCTGGGAAGTCAGTAGTTTGTTCCCACATGCTGGGTGGTGAAGGATTACAGAGGGAGGGGTTCATTCAGGTGAGGGATGAAGTGTGTGTTACAGCGCTCCTCCACGGACTGACACCCTGTGGGGTTTGCTGTGCTCTCACTGGGAGCATGGGGGACTCTCTGGGGGCTCCACCAGCCTGGAAGCTCAGCCAGAACCAGGATTCATGGGAAAAGGAGATGGAACTGCCAGGTAAAACCCCTTGTGCAGAAGGAGACACAGCTGAGCTTCCTACTGAGAGCCCAGGAGGAGGCACAGATGTGTCATCCCAGCTTGTGGCAGGTTTCCTTCAGAAGCCAGAGCAGAAGGGGAAAAACACTAACACATGAAAACCAAAACAAAGCCCCCGCATTGTTTAGGAGCTGACAAATCCCAAACTGCCCTCTCTTATTTGCTTGTGTGTGCTCTTAGCTGGGAAGCAATCAATGGAGTCAGAAAAATGCTATTTCCCTGAAGAATGTCTCCTTAGAAAAGTTCCTCCCTCTCTCTTCAGTGTTAAAAGGACCCACTGCAGGTATTCTATTTTTTGTTCATTCTTTAATCACCGGTTTTCAGTGCTGACTGTAATAACCCCTTTGAAACTTGGATCAAAATATCTCTTTCCTGGTTGAAATTTGTTTTCTTCCATCACCCGAGCAAATTCAATTTGCAGAAGATACTGAATTGGGAGGCACCTGGTACTCCCTCCAGAGAGGCCAGAGGAAAACAAAAGCACATTAGAAATATGAGAAAGGAAACAGAATGAAAACAGAATGAAACCCAGCCCACGGGGGAAGAAATGCCCATCTGGGGACACAGACTGAGATGGTGCTCGCTGAAAAGAAATGAAGATGAGAAAATCTGCACATCTGTGCTCTGGAGCCAGGCTGGGAGAGTTGGGGATGTCCAGCCTGGAGAGGAGAAGGCTCCAGGGAGAGCTCTGAGCCCCTTGCAGGGACTAAAAGGACTCCAGGGGAGCTGGAAAGAGACTTTGGACAAGGGATGGAGGGACAGGACACAGGGAATGGCTCCCACTGCCAGAGGACAGGGATGGATGGGAGACTGGGAATTGGGAATTGTTCCCTGGGAGGGTGGTGAGGCCCTGGCACAGCTGTCACTGCCCCTGGACCCCTGGAAGTGCCCAAGACCAGGCTGGACAGGGCTTGGAGACACCTGGGATAGAGGAAAGTGTCCCTGGCCATGGGACAAGATGAAATTTAAGGTCACTTCCACCCCAAACCCTTCTGGGATTTTGATTCTATGATCTGCTTTGGTCACATGACATGGGACGGTGGGAGCAGGGGTGAATTTGGGGCTGGGGACTCCAAAGGTGCCTCTCAGTGGCAGAGGGCAGGACATGAAGATACCCCATAGTCACCCTGTGGGGACCACCCGAGAGCCACAGGGGCACTGGCATGGGTCCCGTGGCATTCCCTCTGCCTGTGCTACCCTTCAGCCTGGAGAGCCCAAAGCAGTCACAAAAACAGGTCCTGTGGGCAGGATCCCCACAGACAGACCCTCACCCCTCTCCTGGCACAGGGGAACCCCCCTGCCCAGCCTTGCCCCTGCAGTGGAGTCTGGCCAAGGGTGAAAATCAGCACAAGCAGTGACAGGCGAGTTAGTGGCCAAGTCATGCAGGGAGAGACTAAAGCAGGTAAATTTATATAGTCTGGAGAAGACCCCGAGTGGCACATTTGCAATCTATAAATACCTTCAAAGGAACAACATAAATGAAAGGAGCCCCTGATCTCCAGGCTGGCAGGACCAGGAGCTGGCTGGGAGCCAGGCTTGGTGCAGTACGGCCACGGAGACAGGAGGAAGAAATCACAGAGAGCCTCAGCAGTGAAGGTGGTGGATGGGGCTGCAGGAGCATCCTCCCGCCTTCTCTGCTGTGTTTTATTGAGGTTCTGTTTATTAATAACAACTGAATGGTTAATAGGTGAGCAAGGCACATTATGGGCTCGTTAAAAGCCACAGTAAGTTGCCTGCTGGCTGTCCATGAGCCTGTCACAGGAAGCTTTACAAGAGGTTTATCAGTTGCCATTATTAAAAACCAATTTGACATTATAAAAGATCCATACTGCTCGTTCTGCCACATTGATTTAGCAATGTTAAGCCTTGGAAAACTGGAGCAAGAACCTTGATCTCTGCTGAAGCACGAAAAATTGGTGTTTGTGACACATCAGGAAATCCAGTTTTGCAGCAGCGATGGGTTTTGAACAAATCCTTAAAGCACTGTGTCACAGTGGTTGGGGGTGTTTTCCCAAGCAGCTGCGATGTCAAACAGCTCTTGGAAACCTTGTTCTGTTTTGCAACATCCAGAAGGACCTCATGTGAGCTCTGCCCAGCTCACACACACTTCCAGACACTTCTCCATCTGGTTCCAATTCCCAGTGCTGTCTGGGAACGTTGGGAGGATGAACTGCAGGCAGGTGCAAGCACATGACCCCACAAGTCACTTTTATCCTCATCTTGAAACCTCCTTCTTGTCCTTTGCACAGCAGAGAGGGTGGATTTGTACAAAATAACCAGGGAAGTGCCTGGCACAAGAGAAGCTCTGGATTGTCCCAAAAGTTTGGTGCCATGCCCTGTCCCATTGACTGCTGAAAAAAAATGGCTTTATGTACCTGCTGCCTCCCTTGAGCACCTGAGGAGCAGAACAAGACCCTCCAGAGGCTGGAAAACTGCTCATGGCTGGGAATCTCTACAGGGACAAAGTTGTAAAAAGAGTTTAATGGAGCAGAAATAATCTTGACAACGAGCATGGGGCATTTCCCCATTCACTAGCTGGACTTTCCCTGTCACTCTAGAT
>QUSF01000045.1:2409135-2442709 GCA_003676055.1 Chloebia gouldiae | reverse complement strand
TCCTTCCTTCCTTCCTTCCTTCCTTCCTTCCTTCCTTCCTCCCTCCCTCCCTCCCTCCCTCCCTCCCTCCCTTCCCTCCTCCCTTCCCTCCTCCCTTCCTTTTCAGGATTTTCAGAATTCAGGCCTTTTGGAGCAGCAAACCAACAGGAGCTGTCAGGAACGTGTCTCCTCTCCATCCCACAAGCTGTGCCCAGCTTTGGCCATGGGGCACCAGGCCTCTGGCAGAGCCCCGTGCCTCTGCTGCCCCATGCCCAAGGACCCAGCTGCTGCCACACGCTGGCAGGTGCCCCCCACAATGGGCAGCAGCGTTCCTGTGGCAGGGAGGCAGCAGGGCACGGCGGATCCGTGGGGAGAAGGGAAGCAGGATGCTGCTTGGCTTGGGCTGCAATTCCCTCTGCGAGGAGAAAGGCATCACCAAAGCACCACTGCCCATTCAGACCTTTGGAGCAGCGCCTGGAAGGCTCCGTTTGCACAGGTGTTTCCATACAGAACCTCCCTCGTTAACACACGAAGTGCAGCCCTAGAAATAAAACCGGCACCTCCTGATTAATTATTGGAGGGGGAGGCGAGGAAGGCAGGGCAGGGGAGCTGAAGTGGCCAGTCAGCATCTGTTAGAAGTGTGAAGATAAATGGAAGGCGAGGGCAGGTCAGCGCATACAAATCACTTCCATCACTCGGGGACACCTCTCAGAGCGCTGGGCACGTCACTGAGGTTCTCAGTAGCCCGTGCTCGGGGAATTGGCTCTGGCAGCACTCAGGGTGTTCTCCAGCCTGCCGTGGACGAGCATTCCACTCTCTCTCCAGCCCCACCGAGGCACATCAGTGCCTGTGGACCTCCAACAGGAGCTCCCTGCAGCTCCAGTTGTCCTTGGCTGCCTTTGGGGCAGCACTGAAGCAGTGGGGAACCACGGCAGAGTGACAGGAACAAGCAGAGGGAAGCAGGAGACCGCTGGGAGGACCAGGAGCAGATGCTGCTTGCCTTGAAGGGGACAGCTTTCCCCAAACCACCCCACCGACCCCGCGTGAGGAGCAGCCTCAGCAGCTCCTTCCTCTCTCCAGGGCCCAGCTCCCAGTGCCTGCATCCTTCCCAACTCATCCAGCACAACCAGAAGGGCAGCCCTAAAACAACCAGGCAGAGACTCCTCAGGGAAACCCTCTTCCCTCCAATTTACCTGTCAGTTGTTTGGGGAGGATTATTATATGTTTTTTCCCAGGCTTTTTTTTCCCTTCCCCAAAGAGTGGCTGGAGTTTCACACTGCCTGACAGCATCTCCCGCCTTTCCCACCCGTTCCCGAGTGGCAGGTTGCCAGATGGTGCCCCATTAGGTCACATTTGCTCATTGTTTGGCAAACAGGGCTTAATTCAAGTGCTGAGTTGACAGCTTGTTCTCCAAGACAATTTGCAAGTTGCAGTGTTGCAAATGCCAGCTTGGCTTTTCGGGAAATGTTATTTCAGCTGCCTTAAAGGGATAAAGTTCTCTTTGACTGGGAAAAAAAAAATAAGGAAGAAAAGGGCCAAAGCAGGGGCAGGCAGCAGAAAATGTTTCTAGTGGTTTTGATGAGGAAGGACCAGCAGTGTTGTTGGCAAGCATTCAGGAAGGGACTGTCATTCCCCATCAAGTGGAGACCCTCCATGTTCCATTCCTCCCATCACTGAAGTCTTTCACAATTGTGAAAAATGAGGTGTATTTGCAGTGAAACAGGCTAATAGAATGTTGGCTTCTTTTGGAAAGGTTTCTGTAGGGGTACATGTACACATCATTTTGATTGCTCCTCTCCAAAACCTGTGGCTGTAGTTCCTAAATCCCCAGGGAAGGGGACAATGCTGAGAACAAGTTCATGTCCCTTCTGAAGTCAGGGGCACTCTGGGCCTGCTGCCCCCAGCACTGTGACAGCTGCACATGGGCATGGCAAGAGACACAAAAGAGCACCGTGACGATGCTCTGTTTTCTTCAACAGGTGGGCGAAAAAAGGCCAGGTTATAAAGGAAGCCTCCGGTGACTTCTACGAAACCATCGTGGACCACACATTCTTCTTTGAGCCCGTCTCCTGTGAGGTCACCAATGCTCTGGGCAGCACAAACATCAGCAGGACCGTGGATGTCTACTGTGAGTAACTTGTTGGCTTCAGTCCGGCTTCCAGGCTCAGCAGAGCTGCTGAAAATCAGCAGGCAGAAGACAGAGCTCAGTCGGACTTGTCCAGGGTGGCAGGACTTGCTGGGCTCTCCTGCAGCTCACACTTTGTAAATGCCCTCATGGTTGGACCTGCGATTTCCTTGTGAGCTCGTGGGGTGGTCGTTGGGGAGCTGCTCCCTCTGGAGTTGCAGCAGGCACCTGCCTGAGGCTTTTCTTTATTTGAGCCCCATCAAGATCTACCACTGCTCCCTCTGACGTGTTTGGTGTGGGGGTTTCTGGCTGGCAGAGCCCGTCCCTGGCAGTAACTCCAGTTTCCTCTGCGCAGTTGGGCCCAGGATGGCGACAGAACCGCAGTCCCTGCTGGTTGACCTGGGCTCGGACGCGGTGTTCAACTGTGCCTGGACTGGGAACCCCTCTCTCACCATCGTCTGGATGAAGCGAGGCTCGGGCGTGGTAAGAACCACGGCGGGGCAGGGGCTGCTGCAGGACACTTCCATGGAGCAGAACCCGTGCGGCCTGGGAGCTCCTGCCTGGGTGAATGCTGGCTCCTCCAAATGCAAAGGGGTCCTAAGAGTGGGGGAATTTATTTCCATGATGATGGACAGAAGGGTTGAACCCGAGCATCACTTAACAGCTCACTGATAGGGAGCAATTCTGCAATTCATGTGGTTCCTTCTGGGGTGGTCCTGTGTGGGACAGTCCTTTTTGGGATGGTCCTTCCTGGGATGGTCTTCCCAGGGATGGTCCTCTCTGGGATGGATCTTCCTGGGATGGTCCTTTCTGCCCCCCAGGCCTGGGATCTCACATCCCTACATGTTCACCCCAACACTCCCTGCTGTCAACTGGGGTCTGCTCCAGGGAGGAGCTTGGATCTGTCCCAGAAGACTTCTCCACGTCTCTTTTGTACTGAAATTCATAAGGAGTTTTGCCAATCATAATCTCAGCTCAGTCAGCCCCGGGAAGCAGGAGGTGCCCTGATCCCTCCTTACAGACAGAAGGGCTGAGCAAAGCCACAGAGGGCTGAGGTGTGAAACTCCTTCAGAAGCAAACACAGGTTTGGGTTTGAAAAGCATCTCCCAGCTTCACCTGGGCAGATCTGTGGACGAGGGAACGCTGCTGTTCCAGCTCAAGGCTCTAATTGGAGAGCTGGACCCCCACCAAGGGGCTGAGTCCTCCCTCCTCTGGGGACACTGAGGCATTAACTGCTGGGCTGCTTTTTCCAAACCATAATGACCTTGGTGAAGGCCATCTCCTGGGAAGAAATTACAGCCTTGGGAGAGCTGATGGATTGAATCAGCAAAGGAATCCAAGAGGGTCAGTAATTCCTGGGTGGTTTCCCATCCCACAGCTGCTGTGGTTTTTCTCTGGGTTATCACTGCAGGCTCTCACACACAGATTGCTGTCCTGCTGCCTTGAGGTGGCTGCAGGAGCTGGGAACAAGGGCTGCCTCACCCTCCTGCCCCAGCCCAGCCCCCCATCAGGGCTTGCCTTTGCTTTCCAGCAGTGCCCAGGCACAGCTGCCTTCTCCCTTTTTATCTGCCTCTCTCCAGCTGAGTTCCATCATGCTGGAACTTCTTGGAGCAGAATGAAGGAGTTGATTCTGCCCTTCCACTAGGCCCTCATGAGACCCCCACCTGCAGTGCTGTGTCCAGCTCTGGGGCCCCCAACTTCAGAAGGACACAGAGCTGCTGGAGCGAGTCCTGAGGAGGCCACAGAGATGCTCCAGGGCTGGAGCCAGGCTGGGAGAGCTGAGGGTGTCCAACCTGGAGGAGAGAAGGCTCCAGGGAGACCTCAGAGACCCTTCCAGGGCCTAAAGAGGCTCCAGGAGAGCTGGAGGGGGACTTTGGAGAAGGGCCTGGACTGACAGGACAGGGGAGAACAGCTCCCACTGCCAGAGGGCAAGGATAGATGGGATATTAGGGAGAAATTCTTCTCTCTGAGGGTGGGCAGGCCCTGGCACAGAGTGCTCAGAGAAGCTGTGGCTGCCCCTGGATCCCTGCAAGTGTCCAAGGCCAGGTTGGATGGGGTTCGGGCAACCTAGGATAGGGGGAGCCCTGGACAGGGGAAAGTGTCCCTGCCCATGGCAGGGGATTGCAATGAGATGTGTTCGAGATGTTCAAGGTCCCTTCCAAGCCAAACAATTCCATGACTCTGTGATCTCAGGACAGACCCTCCAGCTGGTGTAACCCAGCAGAGATGGTTATGCTGGTCACCAGAGCCACCTCCATCTTTCCAGAGGGATCCTGGCAGAAGATGCTGCTTTGTAAAGCCATCAGCACCCAGCGATCCCAGTGGGATCCGGGATCACACCTGCTTCTTCCCCAGTCCCTCTGTTTTCAGAACCAGGTTGAAGTCCTTCAAGATTGCCTTCTTTTCTCCCTTTTTCACAAAAAGTCAGAGACCGAAGAGAGTTTGAGGCCAAGTAAACACAGGTGGTTTTATGGCTGACTCTGCAATCGATGCTAACACAGTGGGTTTAAAAAGGATCTGACCCTCTGTGCCTCTGCCTCATGCCAGGTTAGGGCTGAGACCCCCCACCTTGCTGCAGGGGGACCCACCCCAAAACACCTGTGGTGTTTCTTTATTCTTTGGTCAACAGCAGTGAGTGATATTTCCATGCAATGCCAGACTTTGAGCTCATCCACTTGGCTTTCCCAAGGATGTTCAGGAGCTGGTGACTCAAGTAATTTGTTTTGTCTGTAACTTCTCATGGCCCACCTGAAAGCCTCCCTCCTCTCTTTCAGGTCTTGAGCAATGAGAACAAGCTGATCCTGAAGTCAGTCCGCCAGGAAGACGCCGGGAAATACGTGTGCCGAGCCGTGGTGCCGCGGGTGGGCGCGGGGGAGCGGGAGGTGACGCTCACCGTCAACGGTACCTCCTGCTCCCCTTCTGCCAGTCCTTCACTCCTGCTCCCCTTCTGCCATTCCATCCCTCCCGCTCCCCTTCTGCCATTCCATCCCTCCTGTTCTCCTGCCATTCCATCCCTCCCGCTCCCCTTCTGCCATTCCATCCCTCCCGCTCCCCTTCTGCCATTCCATCCCTCCTGCTCCCCTTCTGCCATTCCGTCCCTCCTGCTCTCCTTCTCCCATTCCATCCCTCCTGCTTCCCTTCTGCCATTCCTTCACTCCTTCTCCCCTTCTGCCATTCCTTCCCTCTTGCTCCCCTTCCACCATTCATTCCCTCCTGCTTCCCTACCGCCATTCCCTCCTGCTCCCCATCTGCCATTCCTTCCCTCCTGCTTCCCTCCCCCCATTCCCTTCCTGCCTTGATCCTGTTGTTCTGACAGCTCCTGTTCCCAAATTATCCCCTCAGATACTTCTTTTGGAGCAAATCCCACCCCCAGTTGAATCGGAGATCCAGAAATTGGAGTAAAGTGGATTTTACATTATTTTGCCTGGAAATGCACAAGTTAAAGCAAAAAAAAAATCAACATTTGCTCAGCCCCACACAGTTCCTTATTATCAGCAGGGGTTTATTGAGTAGTTGGGAGCTGGCAGCTTTAAATCTTTAATAGATTAATCTTGCAAAACCCTCGCAAGGTCAGAGAGTGCTGTTGTCTCTGTTGCACACCTGGAGAGCTGGGAATTGAGTCTGGATCCAAGACCAGCAGCCTAATCACACTCTCCAACCCACATGAGGATGCCTGTGAGGATTCCTGTGAGGATACTTGAGGATACACACCTGCCAGGATTCCTGTCAGGATTCCTGTCAGGAAACCTCCATGGCTGCTCCAGGGGCTCATCCAGCACTGTGTCAGGATGTGCCCTGGACTCACAGCCACATCTCTGGAGTTTCATGATGCCCTGGCCAAGACCTCGCAGCATCTGGTAACAAATTTCAGCATAAATACAACAGGGAAAGAGCCAGGTGGGCTGCAAATGGTGTAAGCAGAGGATGAATTTTGCATTGTCTCTCACCTGCATGACAAACTGGCAGGTTTCACTCCCCACTCACTGTCACAGGAGAACATAGGCAGGAGGCAGCTCAGGTATGCATTGATTTCAAACACAGATAATGCCAGGTGGATGCCCCAATTGCCTGGAAACATTCAAGGACAGGGCTCTGAGCAACCTGATCTAGCTGAAAATGTCCCTGTCATGACAAGGGGGTTGGACTGGATGACCTTTAAAGGTCACTTCCCACCCAAACTATTCCAGGTTTCCATAATCCTAGAAAAGGAAGGCAAGGGCAGGGCAGCAGGGCCTGAAAACCAACCACTCCCTCGACTTGGACTCAGCTCCTCAGCGCCTTCAGTCTCCTTCCCCAGCAGCTGCTGCGTTTTAATTACAATTAAATGGAAAACAAAGCAACAAATTGGCATGAAGAACATGCTCCTTCCCTGGCACCTACCAGCCACAGGGATGCCGTGAGAGCAGAGCAGAGCTCCCCACAGGCTCGGGGCATTTGGAGAGTGCAGCACTGACTGGAAAAGTTGCTCTCCGGCTACTTTTGGTTTTTTCCCCCAGCTTATGCCTGGGGAAGCTGATGGGGAGCAAATGAAATCCATGCATGGGGTTCACTGCTCAGCTCTGAGCATCTGCCAGGAACTGAGTGCCTGCACATCCCATCCCATGGGAAGTGCTGCCGGGGGCTTGGTGCGCCCCAAAGGAGACAGTGTTGGGATGTGTCACTGCAGGTATTGGACCAAGGGAGAATCCCACACCTCTGAGTCAGGATGCTCTCCTGGCCCTCCAAGTGAGGAGAACTGAGCCCCTGAGCAGCATCCCCACAGAACCAGGGTTTGGCAGCCTGTCCTGCAGCAGGAGCAGCATTCCAGCTCCAGAGCATGGCCCAGTGTGTCTAATCCAGCTAATGAATTCTACTGGAAGCCTGTTCTTCTGTACTTCAAGGGGGAAGTTGAATGCTTCATATTTTGATGTGATTTTAAGTCCAGAGGGTGATACAATTGTCTATTATTACCATATGCCTCCCTCTGTCACAGAAAAATCAGGCATTGAGAAGTTGTGTTCTGGGCTGGCTGCACTGCCCGTGACCTGAACAGCTGGACTTTTAGGGGGTTGATCCATCCCACCGAGCACAGACATCCCAACTGAGGGACCAGTCAACCCACTCTGAGCCTGTGGTCTCACAGCCTATCCACTCCCAAAACTATCCAGAGTCATGGTATGATGATGGTGGGGTGGGAGAGCATCCTCCTGCCCTTCCCACCCAACTTCCTCAGACAGGGCTGAGGCAGAGCAGCCCAATCCCGTGCCAGAGCCAAGGCCACGAGCCTGCAAAGAAGCAGATAGGATTCAGAGTCTGGTGAGTGGGAAGGAGGATTATGCAAAGCAGCAGCATTTGGCAGGGCCAGAGCAGCAAAGGCTCGAAGGAAGGGAGGAACTTGGTGCCATCATAAATTGGCAGCAGCTGGATTTACAGCCAAAGCCTCTTGATGCTCTTGACTGCACCCAGCCCAGTTGCAACTCCCACCCCAGCAGAAGCAGCCCAAGGTCACCTTCACAGGCAGATCACCCATCTGTCACTGCACCATCCGTGCTTGGCAGGGACTGCTGAGCAGGGACCACCACCCCTGCCCACCTTGTTCTGCAAGAGAAGTTTGTTGGAAGGGCTGGACAGCTCCAGGTGACTAATTCAGGATGTGATTTGCCTGGGATTCACCCCAACAAGGAAGTCAGGCATGCCCTGACTGGGAGCTGGGAGCAGGGCAGGGCTGACCTGCCACCCCTCTTGGCCAGGAGCACATCACAGTGTCAGGAATGCTCAAGGCCAGGTTGGAACAACCTGCTCTGGTGGGAGGTGTCTCTGCCCACAGTAGGGGATCTGGAATGAGATGGGTTTTAAAGTCTTTTCCAACCCAAATCAATCTGTGTTGCAATACCAGGCAGAACCACCCAACCCAGAACTTCTGCAGGAAGCAAGGAGTTAAACAAAACTCTCCTGCCAAATAATTTTGAGTGCTTGGGAGAAAGGTTCAGATGGACTCAAGCAGACTGGAGAAGCCAAGGCCATCCTCTCCTTTCATTCCTGAAGGCTTCCACCTCAGACCTCTTTTGTGTGAGCCGCCAGGACCGCACAAATAAATTGGCACCGAAGTGCTAAAAATAACCTCCACCAATAGCTCCATCATTTATATCCATAGCAACATTGCTTAGAGCCTTTTCCCTGCCTGTGGGCTGTCTCTCACTCGGCGCTGAATGCCAAGCTGGAGATTGGCAGCTTTCATAAGGAGCCAGAGCCTGGTGGAGAATCAAACACCGGCCCTGAATGCGAAGAGGCTGCAACTTCATGCTATTATTTCTGGGCATGTTCATCTCACAAATAGTCTTTAGTCATCCACTATTATCATGATGATAAGCCTCCGACTCTGAACTCCTGAAGCAATAATAAAAGCCAAAGCCATTGGCATTTGTGCCATTTAAAATCCACTCGCCTTGGGGAAAATGATCCTTTTAATGATTATTAAGCCATTTTTCTCTAGCGTCACCCAGTCTTGGAGCACTTCCAGAATTTATAAGTAACACACAACCATCACAGTGGAAAGGAGACAGTTCTTTTTAGTACAGTTTAGGCCTTGGTCTGCAGATCCCATCACTGCTCTTGCCTCTGCTGGCTTTGGAATCATCAGGTGGGCAGGAGCATCAATGGTCTCAGCAGGCTCCTCAGGCAAAGCAAGGAGTCACCTCCACTGCGACCCTTGGGAAAGCTGAGCTTTCAGTGATGGATAAACAAGAACTCACACCTTGGGATCGTGCCTAGAACAACATCTTGAGCATTTAGAGAGAAAAACACAACAAAGTGTCTTTTTTTTTTTTGCCTTCTTCGATCAAAAAGGGCAGAAGTTTCCACTGCTGTACTGCTATGTCCATTACAGCAAAACAAGTCCTGACCTTCACACCCAGTTCCTGCTATTCCTGATGCTGATGGCGGCTTCCTTCCAGTAGTAATTTCCTGAGCTGCCAGAAGCGTGGGCACTGGTCAGTGAATTGTGCTTCAAGGAGCTTGTTTTCCATCCATCTCCCCTTGGAACAGTGTAAGGAAGCAGGGAAAGGCTGTGCCTCGGTGGAAAGTGTGTGAGGAGTGTGCAAGTTTGGTGCAGGAAGGGGTTACTGGGACAGTTTCAAATGGCAGCTGTATGTCCAAATGCCCGAGAGTGAAGGATTTAGCATTTTGGTACATTTTTTGCATTCGTGAAATTTATAAATGGGTGATTTGAATGAGAATCGGGCAGGAATACCCAGGCAAATCTTTCTTCCCACTTTACCCCAAAACCCTGAGACTTTTTTTTGAACGAAAGCATCAGTTGCAGGGCAGGGAGGTGGGGAAAATGGGAAAAAATCACAAGGCTATATTACTGATAAACCCAGTGATGTACTCCAAACCAGCTGTGACACCCTAGTGACACTCTGGAACATACAAAGTTGCAGAGCTGGAGCAGGGGAGTTCTGACAGCCCTGCCACCCCTCTCTCCCTGCCCTGCAGCCCAGTTGTTGCTGTTTTTCTTTTCTGCCAGCAGCAAGCCACTCATGGAAATGCAAATCTGCTTTAATTAAGGAGGTTAATTTACAGCAATTAGGATCCCAGCTCTTGTGCTGCTCCCCTGGGGCCAGCAGGGCTGTTAGAAGAGTGAGGGACACACCACACGCTCTCTTCTCCCATCCCTTTTCTCCCAGTCACAGGATGTTCACCAAGGCAGGACAAGGACACTTCCCATCCCAAGCTGGTGTTTGGTCAGGAAGAGCCTTTCCTCCCCTTTCTCCTAGGCTCCTTTCATGATCCACATGGCACAGGAGAGCCTAGCTGATGGGTGTCAAGGTTTTCCAGCAGAAACTCCTCCACCATATCTTCCTTAATGCCCTGGAGAGCAATTAGTTTAATGGTTGCTAATGACTCTGGGAGAGCACAGAAGAGAAACAGCAGGTGGGAGGGGATCCTGCTTTGCTTCTGCAGCAAACAGCCCTTCTCAGAGGCCAGGCTGACCAGGGAGATGGGGGCAGGATCCTTTACACCAGGGATGGGGGTACAGAGATTAGCGACCCTGGTGCTTTGTGGGGGCTTTGCAAAAACCCAGCAGAGCCCAAAGCCTCCACTCAATGTTCTCCATCACAGGAGGTGATGGGGCTGTTTGTCCATCCCTGCCCTTCAGAGATGGACCCCAATATCCATTTGGGGCTCCCCTAACACCCCCCATCCCCACCAGTCCCATGGGGTGCCAGCAGCCTCTCCTGTCTCCACAGGGCCCCCCATCATCTCCAGCACCCAGACCCAGCACGCCCTGCACGGCCAGAAGGGGCAGATCAAGTGCTTCATCCGCAGCACTCCGCCGCCAGACCGAATTGTGAGTATCGCCCTGGGCACGGCGGGTGCCGGGCACCCCTCAGGGTGCCCCGGGCTCACCCCTCTCTCTCTTGGCAGGCTTGGTCCTGGAAGGAGAACGTCCTGGAATCTGGGACCTCTGGGCGCTACACGGTGGAGACGGTGAGCACAGATGAGGGGGTCATCTCCACACTGACCATCAGCAACATCGTCCGGGCTGATTTCCAAACCATCTACAACTGCACCGCCTGGAACAGCTTCGGCTCCGACACAGAGATCATCCGCCTCAAGGAGCAAGGTGGGCACTGCTGGGCAGCTGCTGGGGCTGGGGGGCAGCGGGAATTAGCACCTGCCTGGGCTGTGAGAGCGGGGAGATGCTGTGAGAGGCAGGAGGTGCTCAGGAGAGCTCTTGGGATGCCAAAGAGGAAATTAGGAAGGACAATGACAAGGCTCCAGCTGTGCTAGCTCTAGGATGCATCCTTAGGGCACATGATCTTGGTAGAGGGGCAGGACAAGCCCTGTAAAGTCTCTGCTTGATAAGGTATTCCTGATTTTACCTGTTCTGCTAAAGCTGGAGGGCACGGGCTGGTCCTGCACCCCTTGCTCCCTGTCCCACAATACGAGGTGATGTCACTGCCCCGGGCTGCAGGATCATTTATAGCCTTGGAGAAACAGGAGTGGCTCCCAGCAGACCCCACTGCTCCACGGTGATGGGAGTGAGTGAGAGGAAGGCGTTTGGACTGGTGGCAACTCTCCATCCTGGCCATCAGCCACAATGCCAGCATGTCACACAGGGTTCACACAGCCAGCAATTCCCAGGGGATGGCCGGGGAAATTCCACTCTCGGGGGTCTCCACAGCAGCAGGGGGGAGAGCTTAGCTGTGAGGAATGCTTAGCTCCTGGAGGAACTCCAGTTCTCCTCTATTTTATTAAATGCCAGGGCAGGCAGGTGGATTGTTCTCATTAAGCCGTGATTTATAGGCAAGGCTGGCGTCCAGATTAAATCAGAGCTAAATGAACCCCTTAAAATTAGCCTTGGGCTTCTTCCAATGCAAACAGAGCCAGTGGTTTTTCCAGGTCGTCTGCCAGTCAGCAGGAGCGCTCGGCGGCGAGGCTGGGTCCCGGCGGAGGGTGGCCGGGCAGCCGAGCCGGCTCCGAGCTCACATCCCGGCGTCCCTGCAGGGCCACGCCAGGGGACAGCCCTGCCCGGGCCAGGGGACAGTGCAGGGTGGCACAGGGGACAGCCCTGCCCGGGCCAGGGGACAGTGCAGGGTGGCACAGGGGACAGCCCTGCGCGGGCCAGGGGACAGCGCAGGGTGGCACAGGGGACAGCCCTGCCCTGGCACAGGGGACAGCCCTGCCCTGGCACAGGGGACAGAGCAGGGTGGCACAGGGGACAGTGCAGGGTGGCACAGGGGACAGCCCTGCTCTGGCACAGGGGACAGCCCTGCCCTGGCACAGGGGACAGCACAGGGTGGCACAGGGGACAGCCCTGCCCTGGCACAGGGGACAGCCCTGCCCGGGCCAGGGGACAGCGCAGGGTGGCACAGGGGACAGCGCAGGGTGGCACAGGGGACAGCCCTGCCCTGGCACAGGGGACAGAGCAGGGTGGCACAGGGGACAGTGCAGGGTGGCACAGGGGACAGCCCTGCTCTGGCACAGGGGACAGCCCTGCCCTGGCACAGGGGACAGCACAGGGTGGCACAGGGGACAGCCCTGCCCTGGCACAGGGGACAGCCCTGCCCTGGCACAGGGGACAGAGCAGGGTCCCCTTCACGGGGCCAGCCCCGGAGCAGAGCAGAGCAGAGGGCTGAGCGCTCAGGAAGGCTGCGGTGGGCGCGTGGGCTGTGCAAGGCTGTGGACACTTGCTTTATTTTCAAACAGGTACGGAAATGAAATCAGGAGCTGGTATTCAAGCAGGTATGGAAATCATGAGCTGACGGTGAATGTGGATTGTCCCCAGCCATCACCACACCTGAGGGCCCGGCGTCCTCCTCCTGGCCCGGCAGCTTTCCATAGGGCAGGCAGGGCAGGAAGGGTGTAGGGAAGCTTCAGGGCAGGGACTGGGGCAGGACTGGGAAAAGCTGGAGTGGTCCAGTTCCCCTGTGCCACTGATCCACTCTGGAAACCAGCACTTTCTTTGCCCCAGCTCCCCAGTCACTGGAAGGGGGATGCTGTTCCTCAGCCATGTTTAAAATGGTGCAGAAGTCCCACCGAGTGCTACTTTGGGACAAAAACAAAGAGGGAAAATATGTGTTTCCAGGGTCATTTGCAGACATCAGCTTGGTTCAGCATAGTGGGAGAGTGATGGCCAGCATCACTGACCAGAGCAGGTTTGGATGCATCTTGGGGCAGATCTGTGGGATATGCTGCCCTTGTGGTTCCTCATCCTGTGCCCCAGAGCAGGATTCCTGGGGGAGCCAGCAATCTGCCCCTCCCTCAGCTCACCCATCCCTACAGGAAGGACATTTTAGCATCCCCACCATTCTGTCACTGCCCCTTTGCAGTTACCTTTATCCTAGCCCAGGAGAGCCCTGGACATTTTCCCCACCCCATTCCCTGCATCATTCTTCATCATCTTCATCCTCATCACCACCCACTTCTCTCTGAGCTCTGCCCTGCAGATCCCATTCCCCAAAGCTGAGAGCCAGCCAGCCCTTCCAGGGTCTCCAGGCTCCTGCCTCTCCAGCCCCTTGCTCCAAATTCCTCTGGGAAGGCCAAAAAAATCCCATGAGGAGCTACCACTGTTGGCAGGAGCACTGCCTAGCAGGCAGCCTCAGAAAATCCTGGTTTCTTCGTGCCATGGCTCAGCTGCTGGGTTGGAGGATGCTGATTTTAGGATGAGCTTCCTGGGGCAGCTGGACCCAGCTGCAGCACGTGTTCCCTGAGCTCCAGCAGAGGACTGAGGGGATTTGCCTTTTCACCACCTGGGCACTCTCAGAGGTTTGGTGATGGATTGTTTCAGTGCCACTTGAGTCATGTCACCATGAGTGACCTGTGACACATCAAGGGACCTGCAGGCCCAAGCAGGAGATCCACAAGCAAGCCACAAAATGAGAAACATCGGTTCTGTTTTGATCAAGTGTGAGCAGAGCCTAACCTCAATCAGCACCACATGTCTATCACCCTGCAGTTCCCAAATTAGGGCTCAGGACCCATGAGCTCCATGGCTTAGGGGTACCATGAAGTGGCTTTAGAACTCCTCTGTCCCACTTGGGATAGGGTAAACAAGGAAGACACCCTTTGCTGACTATGCAGTGGATGCTGGTGGAATGACAACTGCCCCCAGTCCCACCAGCAGGAGGGTGTCCCCCTTTGGAAGGGTGAAAGGCACAGGTGGGATCTGTGGCCTCAGGTCCAGGATGAAATTCGTGCCCAACCCCAGCTCCACACCAGTGGGCAATGGGAAATGGTTCCTGTATCACTCAGTCAAGTGACAATCCCTGGGCTTTGCTTCTCAGCTGGGTCACCCCCTGTGTCCCCAGGGTCCAGCAGCATTCATGTCCCCATCTGCACAGACCTCTGAGAACCACCTCTCTGAATACATTTTCTCATAAATTCATCCCATCCATTTCCAAGGCAAGGCCTCCAAGGAGAAAACACCTTCCAAGGAGGTGTCCAGGAAAGTTGTGAGGACACACTCACCCACCTTACCTGGTCATCCCAGACAGGGTTATTTCTCCTTTGGTTCACAAGATCCTACAGAGTCTTTAGAAAGAGAAGAAATGGGGACCTAGAGATACCCGCAGCTTTAGGGGAGAGGGTCTTCAAGGATGCAGCTTTATCATCCCAGCCAGGGAAGGCAGTTTGTGGTACCCACAGCTGTGGTGTCCTGCAGTGAGTGCTGCCCATCGCTGCCCCTCCTTAATCCCACCCAACACTCACTGTAAAGTTGGAGCTGTGTCTGGAGGAACTAGAGAGACAAAACAGGGAGATGAAAAGGCTTTGGGGTTCCAAATCTGACGCTCTTACCATAAATGTGATTTCCCATTCCACCCTCCCCACACCTCACAAGCTGCTGCTAGAGCCTGCATAGATAAATCAGCTTTGCTGGCTGAGCCACAGCCCAAAATCCCCACCAGGAGCTTGGTGACAGAGTTCTTGTAGGCAGAAGGATGTGAGGGTGCATTCCCTGCTCTGCCTCCCACAGACCCTGCCCACACATCCCACCCCACAGTGCTCAGGCCCAGCATGGGCCATCCCTTCTGTCCCAGTCTTTGTAGCACCCTCAGGAATTTTGGAAGGATGACAGTTGATAAGCCACAGAAGGCAGGAAATTGGGATATAAAATAGGGAGGGGCTGTGAACGATGCCTTGGGTTAAGTCATCCATCAGCCTGCTCAGATGCCATTTCTCTTTCTTAATAATATTAACACACGGTCTTCTTTTGCACTTCATCCTTTAGAGAAGCTCATTCATTAACCCGCAGGGCACTAACAAGAGCAGCTGCTAATCCGCTCCTCTGGCTCCCCCCTCCTCTCCTCCCAGGGTAAACTGAGGCAGAGAACAAGCAGGGTTGTACAAACCGCAGCATCCCACGGGCAGCCCGTGCCGACATCACCACACACGGATGGGGGAGCAGGGAAGGAGGCCCCAAAACCCTCCCCAGGCTCATCCCCGAGCCTCTTGCCAGTAGGCAGGGGTGGGTCCCTGGGGGAAAAGCCCCTCTGTGACCTTCAGCCCGCTCCATGCTTCCTCTCCTTGCTCTTGCAGAGTCGGTGCCGATGGCGGTGATCATCGGAGTGGCCGTGGGGGCCGGCGTGGCGTTCCTGGTGCTGATGGCCACCATCGTCGCCTTCTGCTGCGCCCGCTCCCAGAGGAGTAAGTGTCACCCCCCACCACGCTGCACCCCTTTGGAAGGGCTGGGGGAGAACTCGGGGGAGAGGGTGAATTGAGTGGAGCAGGGAGAAAACAGAGCCTGAATTTGCTGGCACAGTTTTCTGAATTTACTTCTCCGCACAAGCCGCTTCTCCTGTTGGTCTACCAAGTGTTTGCTGCAAATGGCAGCCCTGTGGGAACAGGGAAGGGCTTATGGAAAACATGCTGGGGTAACTGCTGGTGCCTGTTAGCAGCACAGGCAGCTCAGGAGGTGTGCAGAGGACCTCTTAATCTCTCTGTTGGAGAAATCTGAGGTACAAGAGAGAGACGCATCCTCAGTGTGGCACATTGGTGCTTAAAAACCCTCCACAGTTCTGCTTCTGTTTTAATTCCAGTTTTCCTGACATGCATATTCCTAGCAGGAATGACAGCCAGCAAAGGGGTTTTTCATGGGATTTATGCGTTTCAGAGTCTGGCTGCAGTGGAAATACAAGTTAAAGTGACATTAGAGACACAGGTAGAGGAGGAGGAGGGGGAAGCAGTGCAGCATTGTCTGGCCTCATTAAAAAGACACCGGGAAATTAAAGGAGGATTGTTGGCTCCATGAAAAGGCACCAAAGCATGAGGGAGAAGACTGTGATTGTCTAGAGCATTCCAAGCCTCTGGGGAGAGGAGGAGATCCTTGGCACTGCTCCCAGCTCGCGAGACGCGTGGTACGGATTCCGGGATGCCAAACTCTCCATGTGTGTGCCAGAAAACCCAGTTGTTGTTCTTTTATTTTTCCCCCCTTGATGGTTTACAAAGCCATCAAAGACACCAGGCAGCTCCTAGATTCAGTAAGGACACACAGCCCCCCACTGCAGAAATGTGTTTAATTTTCAGCGTGTTAATGATGCTTCTCCCTGTTTTATCCTTTTTTTTTTTTTTTTAATTCTCACAGCCTCCATTAGCAAGAATTAATGAACTAAATAGGGGAAGTCATTTATCTTGCTTTTTGGGGAAGGATTGCTGATGGACAGCACCCAAGACCAGGCCAGTTTGATGTCGTGGAGCTCATTTGGCAGCAAGAGACAATGCAAGAACATGAAGGAAGCAGGGCCAAGTTGTGTCCCCACGTCCATGGGCTGTTTTTTCCCCATGCCCCATCCTTCAGAGAAACAGGGAGCGTGTGGTTCATTATTTCCCTCTTGTTAGATGGAACCAGATGGTGCAGGGCTCTTTACAGGACACACGATTTCACAGGAATGCCATGACAACAGATTCCAGACATGGTGAAAACACCAGGATTTAGACCCTCACAAGCTGGAGGCAATGCAGGGATGGGCTGCTCTTCAAGGGGAAAGGGCCATCCCAGCCAAATGCCTTGTGTTATTTATCCTATTGCTAAATCAGGAAGAAGAGGCATTTTCCTCACCAGGGCTGGGAAGACAGGTTCTGGAAGGGAGGCACTGGGGATATGGTGGCAGGGTGCAGGGTTTGAGGTCCCTTTTCTCCGCTGGTTTCCAGTTTTATCCCATTTAGAAAAGGTTTTTGGGTCTCCAGTACACCAGAGGCTGCTGAGTCTGGGAGTGTTCCCTGCTCTGCTGCTCCCCTGGCACTGTGATTCCCTGGGGAGAGGTCAGCAGCATCCCCAGGCCAGGGCAGGGGTCCCTGTGCTCCCTACAAGGCTTTGCCACTTCACTTTGGGATCAGAATAAGTAAGAGATCACCCAAGATCAGTGAAGATCCCTGCCCTGATCTCCCTTCCCTCCCCAGAACCTTGTGGGAAGGGAAGAGCCAGATTTAGCTGGGGACAGCAGCAAATCCAGAGTCCAGATGAGATTCCCCAGCCTGAGATTCATGCATGGGGTGTTGGTGGCACTGAGGCCACTCAGTTCCTCTTTACCTGGTTCCAAAAGCTACTGGAAACTACCAAAACAGTCTCTCCTTGGGTTTGGGGGGGAACTGGGAGCATCAGCAGCTGAACCAGACCCCAGTGACGCTCAGGGTGCAGAACCCTGCAGGGAAGGACTTGGATGTGCCAGGTGGATGGGCTTTTACCCCAGTTTTGAGGTGCTGATGCCAGCTGAATGCTCTGACCACTGTCTCTGGTGGCAGAAGGGTGGGAACACCAGGCTGAAAGGTGAGGAAAGGAATTTCATCACTTAGTTGTGTGTGATGTGTAGAGTTATTACAGAGATCAGCTCAGGAATGATGGGATTGACAGAGCACTTGGACAGCAGGAGAAGGACTCATTTCCTGCCAGGATGACTGCAGATTCCTCACCCAAGACAAATACTGGAGCATTGTGCCATCATTTATAACAACCTGGTGCAGGCTGCAGAAACAGTTGTGTTGAGGGGACACAGTGACCCAGCAGTAACTCTGGAGAAGGATCTCCTGACCCAGCCACCGACCACAACTAACAGCAATGAGGGAGGCAATTCCTGACCACGTTCTGGGAAAATGCAGCAGAAAAAAAAAAAAAAAAAAAAAAAAGACCAGGTGCAGGCACACTGAGCCTGAAGGATCTAGAAAAGAAAAAAAATTTACTGCACATCTGTTGTTATATCTTCAGTGACTTAACAGCCCAGAGTTATTTGAGGGGGAACACTCCTGGGAGAGAAGCTGCAAGACACTGATTAGCATCTCCTTGTGATTAAAGACAGAAGCTCCAGCACCAGGAACGTGGTCCCAGCAGGACAACATTAAAAAAAATAAGCTGTAGTAACTTCCCAGTGAAAGGCTTTGCCTTGTGCCCTGAGACTTGGCGAGGTCTGGGGGCTGCGAGTGTGGAAGACAGGGGATGCTGGGAGAGTTGAATTCAAGGACAGAGCTTGGAGCTGGTGTGGGTTACATCGTTCCATTTGGTTCAGAGATAAAACTGCCGGGGGGTCCAGCCTTTTCTGGACTGATCCCCGCAATCCTGGCTTGGCAGGGCGCTGCTGGATCCCTCAGCTGGAGGTAGATCTGACAAAGCGGTGGTTCAAGGCAGGTTTTGGGTCTGGGAGGGCTGGCTCAGCCATCCTGGGAGTTGAGAGCCAGGTCCGTGGCTGGGGGCCGGCTTCAAAGCTGTTGAGGTCTCGCTGCTCAGATTTGCCTCCATCTCTGCTTTTCATCTCGGCTTTGCGCCGCCGTTCTGCTCCCGCTGCTCCGCGTCTGTGGTTTACTTCTGCTAAAATGGCTTGTTCAAAGCACGCCTGACACCTTCAGGGAAGGCAGGGAGTCTCTCTAGAAATGTTTCTCTCTTCTCTCGTTGTCATTTCCAGGCTGCTCGGAGATGATAAAACTGTCCCTGTCTACATCTGTGCTCCTTGCTTGGCCTTTTCCATGTGTTGTCTGCACCCCGGACTGCGGGAGGTTTTTCTCAGGGGTTCCCAGAGCCTGGGCAGAGCTGGTCCATCCCTCGGGAGCAGTATTTCCTATGGATCAGCAGGCTGGACAACGATTTCACTCCCTGTGGGGGCAGTTTTGCTACAGCCCAGCCCCTGGCAACAGCAGCGTCAGTGTGGCAGAGGCCAACCGAGCTCCAAAAGGAATTTCTATAGGAGTCTGAGCCGTCCATACCTTCTGGCAACGCAAATATTGCCCCTCCAGCTCTCCAATAGGCTTGCAGAAGCTCCACCACTGTTTCAGACTAACGCCCTTGTCCATCTCCCTCTTTTCCCAGATCTCAAGGGTGTGGTTTCTGCCAAGAACGACATCCGCGTGGAGATCGTCCACAAGGAGCCGGCCTCGGGCAGGGAGGCGGAGGAGCACCCGACCATCAAGCAGCTGATGGTGAGGAATTCCTTCCCTTCCCTAAGCGATTCCTCCGGGCAAAGTTTGATGGTTATAAGCCCGGACACGTGTCGTTCAGCCCCTAATAACCACTCAAGGCAAAGATACTCTTCCAAAAATGCTGTTCTCGAGATCCACATTCTCTTACCATAAAAACTCCTCGAGTGAAACTTGGCTAATGAGGAGGGAGAGCTGCTAGGGGTTTATTGTAGTGGCCCATCTGCCCGCCGGGCTAATTGCAAAGCAAATTTGCCACCTCACACCTGGAAAGCTGCAGAGGGCAGGGAGAGACACGAGGGGGGAGCAGGAGGTGATAACGAGCTCATTACCCAGCGAGACTTCTCCGGGCAGCACCAGGGCTGGATGTGGGGCCAGTCTGCACCTGGGACTAACACCGCGGAGGTGTCACCTTCCCGAGGCCACCGCCTTCACCCGAGGGGACCGACAGACTCGGGCAGTGCAAGAGGTGCATGGCTGAGGTCCAGGAAACGCAGCTTGCACCCTGATGCTGCTGCATCCTCGCCAGCAGCCCCTCTGTGTGCTGTGGTCACTCTTCTCTGTGGCTCAGCCCCAGTTTGCCTTGGCTTTCGCTTGCTGATGACAAAGAGAAGCTGAAAAATGGCAAAGAATCCTGAAAAAAAAAAAAAAAAAGAGAGCGCTAAAATAGCAGATGGGAAAAGGAGAAGGGATTGAAGAAGCCACTGGCTGCTTTCTAGGCTGTTGGGTGTTCTTTTCCTCCTCTAAAGCTCAAATTTTTTGGGCAGCACTTGTATGTCCTGCCTGCAAAAGCTGTTCCATGAATGCCTGGTGAGAAGGCAAGGCTGATCATCGTAGAGTGGGTGGAATTGCTTGCTGAAATTGTCAGGATTGCCAGAGCATTTAGACAGCCAGGGAGCCTCCAAACAATGAGGCAGGAGGAGGTGGAGATCTGGCAACTTACCCCAGCACCATTGAGGTTCCTGTGCAAGACCTTTGATTCCCAGTAGGGCTTTGCCCTGAGAAATCTGCAAGTCTGCGGTGGGATTTGCAAGGCTGGTAGGACAGAGGAAGCTGGGGCTGGGTTTGGAGCAATCTGCTGGGATGAAAGGAAAGGAGAGGCTTTCTCTCCATGGGACCCTGTACATCATCTGTGTAATCAGCAGTGCCAAGCCCAGATCTGGCTCCCACGGGGGCATCTGGGATCATCCCAAATTCCACTCCAGGCCAGGGTGGAAGCACACACGAAGCCTCAGCAGAAGAGAACATTTACCACTCAGAATGAACAAGGAAGAGGATGGTGGCGAGAGGTCAAGCACAGATCTTGGAATCCATGCTTTCTTAAGTTATTTGCAGGAGCCAGGGGGTGATTTCACGTCACCTTGTGCCTTGGTGAGGCTGGGAGTGGAGCTGTGCTGGGCATGTTGCAATGAGGATTCGGGCAGGGTGGAAATGGTGCAGAAAAGAAATGACAATATTTGTTTGAGAGCTGGGAAAAAATGCCTTGCAGGGAGAGGTTGTGGAGCTCCTGGGTTTATCAGCCAGACTGGTGAGAGGTGGTTTGGTCACGGCACAGTGGAACTGTTTAAGTGTGAACAGGGTTCACACCCAGCACCAGCATTACTCCCTCTGCTTCCCCATTTGCCTTCTCCGAGCGTCCTGTGACATCTCCATCCCTTGAGATGATCTCCTCGCCCTCACCAGCGTTCATCACACCTTGCAGTTTAATAGCAGCTGTGACTGCCATTGCCACGCCGGGGGCTCGGGATCATTAATGGGGATGTTAACGAGGAGCAGCCACGCTGGCAAACAGCTCCTCGTCGCTCTCCATCCTAACCCCATCCCGGCCTCTGAGCCGAGCTCCTGACTCCAGCACAGCCTGAGCTGCTCCTGCTGAATTTCAGGGTCCTCAGCACCTTGGCTGTGCCTTGGCTGCTCGATTTCCCACCGTGTCCCGCTCTGCCAGAGCGCTCCCGGCCACAGGGTGCCAGCGTGACTCTGTCCCCCCGAACGCTGTTTTGTCATTCTCCAGCCATCTGTGACCTCGGCAGCTCACCGTGCTTTTCACAAGTAATTATTCATGCATCTATAAATTCATTAACACCTTAGGATACGCGTCACGCTGGTTGATTTGCATATGTTCACATTGCCTCAGCGGCGTTCCCACCCCCTGCTCCGAGAGCTGTTCTGCCAGGCAGTGCCTACGGGCAGGGAAAAGGCTGCCAGCTCGAGGGGCTGGAGGCAAAAGAGCCTGGTAGAGGGTTTGATCCGGGGGAAAATAAGCCACAACAGCCGCATTCTCCCTCCTGCGGGACGCATTGCATGAGCACGGCGGCTCCGCTGAGCCCGGGCTGTGAGGAGGGGGATGAAGAGCATGGTCAGCTCCGGCGTGGCACAGCTCCTCCCTTACCATTGCTGGGTTTATTCCTGGCTGAACGGACTCCGTGCCTCCCCACCTGTGAAAGGGGGCTGATAATCCCAAAGGAGCCGTCCCCGCTGCCATGAGCAGTCAGAGACGATCCCAAAGTGTCAGGCAGGCAGGGGCATCCCAGAGGTCTCCACCTCTGGATCATTCATCCCTTCTGGATCATTCATGCCCTACTGTGGCCAGGCAAATCCAGGCATCGCCTGTGGTTCATATTTGGAGTGGAACAGTTAAAATAATCAATCCAGTGATAGGTTTATCTTTTCCTGTCTCCTTAAAGCAGTCCCTCTGCTCCGAGGGCTATTTCTAGTTTGTTCACAGCCTTCACAGGTGATCAGCACTAGACACCTTTCCCAGACAGGTGCTCAGCTCAGATCCCTGTGGAAGAGGAAAAATCAAAGAAGCAGAATCTCCATTCTGGGCGAGGCTCATTCCTACGCTCAGCCCAGTGGACACAGCATCCCTTTCTCTGCCTTCCCCCCGTGCCCGCGGGCTGGGACGTGTTCCATGTGCCCAGCGGCCACTGGCACTGCCACCCTGGGGAGCACCGGCAGCCCTGAGCTGTCAGAGCCGGGTCTGCGTCTCCACAACATCCAGCCTCGCCGGGAGGCTCGGGGAACATCTCTCCCTCACAGCCGGCTCCTTCCAGCGGCACCAGCCCGTCCCAGAGTAGGATTTTGGGGAGAGATGGGACAAGGCGGCTTCTCCTGCGGTGGTCAGCCACACCCAAAGGTGATAAGGCTTCACCGAGCTGGGAATTCCCAGACGGGTTCTTTATTCAGGGGCTCGTTCCCTCCCTGGGAGCAAAGGAAGTCGCTGTTGGAGAATCGCCACCAACATCCCTCACCCTGGTAACGTCTGGCCCACACCAGCGCTGCCGGGTGCATCCAATTACCCAAGCAGCCAGAAATATTGTAATTAAACCTGGAGCGAGGCGGGGGAGGCACTTCGAGCCCGCCGGGTCTGGAGGATACTCAGGCACCTGAAGCAGCATTTTAAAAAACATATTGTGTCCACTAATGAAAGCCAAGAATTTAATATCCTGTCGGATTCTGCATCTCCGAGCTTCATTTGGTGGCGTGAAAGGCGGGAGAGCTCCGCCCTGGCAGAGCGGAGCGGCGCTGCCCGCTGCTTCCAGCCGGCGTTTCCCGGCGCCGAGGGACCCTGCCAAGGCGCTTGGCTCTGCAGGGAGGCGCTCCCTGGGCGGGGGGAGCCGGCACAGCCAGCCGGAGGTGATGCTTCAGGAGCTGGGGGGGGGTCCCTGCCTTTTGCGGTGCGGGAAACCGAGGCAGTGGCGGTCAGGGATGCGGGGCTGCAGTTTGTCACATCCCTCAGCCACGCTGACCCAGGGGGCACCGGCGAGGTCTGGACATGGCCAGGACTTTGCACCCGACCTGTTCTGAGTATGGGGAAGGCTGCTGGCGCCTGGCAGCGCCCAGCAGGATGAAGTCCTGGCATGAGGTTCCCAGGATGGGAAAGGCGCTGGCGGGAGGGAATGGAGGCTCTGGCAGGAGGGTGTATCCCCAGCCATCTGCACCGCGAGGCCCGGAGCATCTCGGTGCTGTCACCTGGCTCTGGAAAAACGTCCAGGAATGACACGGGGCATCCCATGCCAGGGCATTCAGACATCTCTGGTCTCTTTTTCCATCTATTTCCCTCTCCCCCTTCATAGTCCCTGTTAATACTGCTGATGGAGTGAACTTGAGTTAACGTCGGTCCCTTGCCGGTGTTTGCTCAGTGATGACAAAGCAGAAATCACACTAACGAGGATCCCACCGCCCACTAATTAATGGTGTAAAACTTTAATAAAGTTGACGTCAATGACCGGCTGTAATGGGGACTTGGAGGTTCACTGATGTGATGGCGCTTTGTGGACCTCATGTGGAGACTCCCTGCAGTCCCCAAATCCACGGGGTGCAGCCAAATTCAGGGTGTCGGGGACAGGCAGGGTCCTCATGGAGCTCAGGGAGCATCCCAGTATCTGGATCACTCCCAGCATCACTTCAATGGCTTAAATAAAATAAAGGGCTTAAATAAAATGCCTTCAAACACCCCGTCAAACCCGACATTAATTCCAGGGAGGTTTGGTCACAGTGGGATTGTTCCTTTGGTTCCCACTTCCCTTCTCCCCTCTCCCTCTCTGGGGACTGGCCCTGCCCTGCTTTGGGTCATCCATGCCAACACAAAAAAAAAAGAAAAAAGCAGCAAATCCAAGGAGGAGAAGTGGCTTTTCGTTTTGATTCTGAGCTGGGACCTGTTAAACACTTCCGATATGGTTAACAGCCCCAGTCTGCCTTTGCAGAGATGCTTTACAGGATCGAGTGGGTCGCCGGGGCTGGCAGAGCAAAAAAATTCTCCACGTCCCATTTTAGCTGCACTTGTTTAATCCTCGGCGACACTTGTATTTATCCTGGTAAATCAATGGCTGATACAGGCTTTCTTTTCCCTAGGAAAACTCAGGTACTTTAATTTATTGCCTTTAACAGCCACATCAAAGGCTTTCGGGAGATGAACAGCAAGTGCCGCAGGGTGAATTTCCACAGCCACTTACCATCTTAAAGAGGAATTTGGGCAATGAAAGGGGATTTTGGGGCTGCCGTGGGGCTGTGATGCCAGAGAAGAAGGGCTGGAGGCGTCCGGTGAATACGGGAGAAGCTAAAAAAAGGCAACTGAGAAATTGGTTGATAATTATCCTGCTTCCTGCACAGCCCCTCGTGCTGAAGGAAGGGTAATTAAAGCTGTGGTGTAATTAATGTGCACCTTGCCCCTCCTCTCCGCCTCCCCCCATCACAGCCAGCCTTCAAAGGAAAACTAATGAGGCGGCCAAGTTCAGCTGAGGAGGAAAGGATGAAAAGAAGGGAAACAAAAACAAAAAAAACCAACAAAAACAAAAACAAGGCGATTCTGGGGGTGTTGCTTTGGGCAGGTGGGTGCAGCCCCAACCCTTACCTCAGTAAATAATTCATTTTCTGCACCAGCCTGCTTTTTTCTGTCCTAAACGGGGAAAAACAATCTGTAACCCAAGGAATTGTGTGGCTTTTGGGAGTCCACTCTCGGACATTGCTGTGACAGTCCTGGGCAAGTCTTGAACCCAGCTGGTGGCAACTCCCCAGTGCCCTGGGGCTGATGATGGATGTGGGGCTCACCCCACGTGGCCTGGGGGTGATGAGGAACGCGGGGTCAGGCAGTGCTGGGATGCTGACCCCTGCCTGTGTCCCTTCCTAGATGGACCGGGGGGAGTTCCAGCAGGATTCGGTGCTGAAGCAGCTCGAGGTGCTCAAGGAGGAGGAGAAGGAGTTTCAAAACCTGAAGGTGAGTTGGATCCTGGGCTGCCTCTGGCCCCGGTGAAGAGATGGGTTCAGAGCCCCCCGTCACTCCTGGTAGAGGGGCTGCACTCCGGGGTGCTGGGAACCCCTCCCCAGGCAGAACCAGCTCGTGCCTTGCACAGCCCTGCTGCTGCCAGGCTGCCTGTCCTTGGGCCATGTCCCCAGTGCTGGCCTGTCCCAGAGGGCTGTCCCTGTGCAGGGAAAGAAGCTCTGGCATGCTGGCACTGTTTCGTGGCCCCAGCAGCTTTTAGGGGTAACACGAAGCTGTGGTGCCAGGACAGTGGTGGGTAAGGGGCCCTTGTGTCCCGGCCTGGAGGGGGCTGATTGAATTCACTGGTGGCACAAGAAGGCATTGCTGGATGGTTTGGTGGTTGAGGTGCCCTCTAAAGGGGGCCTATGAAAATCAGGAAGGGTCTAGAGGGTTCGTATGAGGAGCGGCTGAGGTGACTTGGCTTGTTTAGCCTGGAGGAGACCAAGGGGAGACTCATCAGGGTCTGCAGCTTCTTCCTGAGGGACAGCTCTGATCTCTGCTCTCTGTGACCAGCAACAGGACCTGAGACAACAGCTGGAGCTGTGCCAGAGGAGGGTTAGGTTGGATATCAGGCAGAGGTTCTTCCCCAGAGGGTGCTGGCACTGCCCAGGCTCCCCAGGGAACGGGCACGGCCCCGAGGCTGCCAGAGCTCCAGGAGCCTTTGGACAGTGCTCTCAGGCACAGGGTGGGATTGTTGGGGTGTCTGTGCAGGGCCAGGAGTTGGACTGGATGGTCCTTGTGGGTCTCTTCCAGCTCAGCATATTCGATGATCCTCATACGTCTCTCATGTCCCGGGTGAATGGGCAGGGTGGGCACCCCCAAATGCCACGGTACCCAGGGAGGCCACCACCAACCTGCCCCGCTTCTCCCACTCCCCAGGACCCCACCAACGGCTACTACAGCGTGAACACCTTCAAGGAGCACCACTCCACCCCCACCATCTCGCTGTCGGGCTGCCCGGCTGACCTGCGCCCGGCCGGCAAGCAGCGGGTGCCCACGGGCATGTCCTTCACCAACATCTACAGCACCCTGAGCGGGCAGAGCCGCCTCTACGACTACAGCCAGCGCTTCGTGCTGGGCATGGGCAGCAGCTCCATCGAGCTGTGCGAGCGCGAGTTCCAGCGCGGCTCCATGAGCGACAGCAGCTCCTTCCTCGACACCCAGTGCGACAGCAGCATCAGCAGCAGCGGCAAGCAGGACGGCTACGTGCAGTTCGACAAGGCCAGCAAGGCCTCCGCATCCTCCTCCCACCACTCCCAGTCGTCTTCCCAAAACTCAGACCCCAGCCGGCCCCTGCAGAGGCGGATGCAGACGCACGTTTGAGCCCCTCCGGGGACGCTCGGGACCCTCCGCGTGGGCGCCGTGGCTCCGCGCTCGGACAGTGGCGCCCGCCGGCAGCGGCGTGGGGAGAGGCCGGATCCAGCCCCCCGGAGCGGGGCTGCGGGGCCGGGGACCGGCCCAGCGTCCCCTCCCTGGCACATGCTAAGCACAAGCCCGCCGAGGACGCGCCGAGCCCCGGGGAGCCGTCCCCTCCGCGGGGCTGGGGACGGCCCTGGCCCCACCACGCACCCCGCGCCCCCCAGCCGCTCGCCTCCGCTTCCCGCTGCCCTCTGCCCCCGGCTCCTCCCTTCCCCTCGTGGTGTTCGGTGTCCATACTTATAGAGTCCGTCTGGGGGGGTCGGGGGGTCCCGCCGTGTGGGACAGGAGGTGGGGGACAGCGGTGGGACAGGGACTCCCCGGGAAGGGCCTCTCCACGCTGTATCGCGGCACCGCGGTCAATACAAGAGGTGTTTCTCGTGGCACGCCTGGGCTGATGGCCACCCTGCGGGGACATCGGCTTCCCTGGCACTCTGCCCCGGCACAGACCTGGCCTGGAGCCTGGCTGTGCCATGGCCTCCTGAGGCAGGCCCCACGGGGGCAGAAATGGCCGGTGGTGGAGGGAAACTGAGGCACGGAGGCAGCTGGGACCCCATAACCCCAGCATGGGAGCCAGGAGATGGGGCGTCACAACAGGTAAGGGGATGTGGGGACACAATGGCGTGGGGACAGACCACCCTTCCTGCATCTCACAGCCCCAAAACTCCCTCACACCCCACATTGTGCCCCAGGAGCACCCAGCCCATCCCAGCCTCACCAGGACTTTATTGGGTGCCAGCATGAGCCCCAACACCCCCCATCCATGGGTCCCCCCAACACCTGCAGCCCCACGGGGGCAGAGGGGACCCTACACCAACAGGGAGAAGGCACCAGTCAACCCCTCCATGGTGGGGGGCATCCCAAATGCCCACCCCTGGAGCCAAGCACACACCAGCCCACCCAAGGCCCCCGTCCCTGACACCAGAGGCATGCAGGCCCTGGGTGAAAGCTCCACGATAAATAAGCATTTAAATTAATTAAATTAATCTGCACCACCAAAGGGCCCTGGCAGACCCTGAAAGCCAAACACCCCGGGGTGCCCCCACCCAGGGGGGCTGTGGGGACGAGTCCCTACACCAGCGCTAAGGCACAGGACAGGGCCGCCAAGTAAAAAAGGAAATTAAAAAAAAAAGGGAGGGAATTAAATATTTGGGAGGAAGTCCAGGGCAGGGAGGAGGCAACATTAGCCTCTAAAGGCTCCCATTCCCTGGGGGGGGGGGAGGGGAGGGGCCAGGACCCCAAAATCAGCCCCTCAGCAGGGCCCTCGTCAGTGTATGAGGGAATTAAGGGAAAGAGAATGTCCAGGGCAAGGGCTCCTGCCCTGACTCACCCCCTCAGGCCTGCTGGGAGGGAGGAGGCCCCTACCCCAAAAACCCCCTCCAAGTCCTCGGTAGCTTCAGTGCGTCAGTAGAAAAGGCTCTGGGCCACGGCCCCGCCGGGCTCCCTGCGCCCCCAAGAGCAGCCCCACCCTGGGCACCCGCGGTCCAGCGCGGCCCCCCAGCCCCAGCCCTGCTCCAGCAGTCCCAGGCCGTGGTGGCGGCGGCGACAACGATGCTCTGCCCTCGGTCACTCCGGCCGTGCCAGCGCAGTGTCCCCTCACGGCGCGGGACGGTGTCCCCTCGCTGAAGGGGACGGCGTCTCCTCGCCCTGGGGACGGTGTCCCTGCGCAGCCCCACCGCCCTCAGAAGTAGGTGAGGTTCCTGACGAGTCCCAGCTCCAGCATCCGCTTGATGGCCACGGCCTCGTGTGACACGTTGTGCTCCGACGCCTGCGGGATGGGGAGCAGGGGGTGACACCAGAGTCTGGGCCACGCGCTTTCCTTCCATCCCTCACACCTTCCCACCCTCCACCTTGCCCACCCCACCAGCGGGGACTTCAGCTCTCCAAAAGCAGGGACAGAACCCTCCCCACCCAATCCCCCTGTCCACAGGCTCCTCTCCTCACACAGAAACTGGGGATGGATCCAACTCCCCATGCCTCCAAAGACATTTGGCTACCAAGAGAAGTCCGATGATGACCATCCAAAGGTGGACTTCAACCTTCATCATGGGAGGAGAGTGAGAGGGAAGAGCCTCCCATGCCATTCAGCATCCTGGCACTGCTCTATAGGCTGCCGTCCCACCTCCTGGGGGAAAAATGGGGGGAACAGGGACAAAACTGTGGGGCACACACTTACGGCCATGGACTTGAGCGTGATCTGTTCGTAGTAGTGGATGGTTTGCTTCTTGTTGGCCGAATCAGGGTAGCCAAAGCCCGCGATGTGCACTAGGTCACAGAAGTGCAGTGCCAAGGTGATGGCCAGCAGCCCTGTAGTGGGCTTCTGGGGGACAGAGGGCCACAGCCTTCAGGGAGCTGCACGGGAACAGCTGACCCCCCTCAGGGTGTGCAGGGTGACTGGCCATCCCCATCCCTTACCTGTTTGACCTTCCGTGGTTGCTTCATGGAGAGGTTGAGCAGTTTAGCAGCAGTTACTTCCATGTAGTAGGGATTGAGGACACGCACTTGCTCTGGGTTGGCATCCCAGATCAATGGGGGCTGTTTCCAAAACCCTTTCCGAACCTGCAAGAGGCCAGATGTCCCCAAGCGTGGGGTGGCATGACAGCTGGAGTCTGGAGCAGCCAGGGAGGGGTTGGACCTGCTTCCCTACCACACTCACCCTCTTCTTGTCGTTAAGGATGGCCTCCATCCACTGGAAGTCCATGGGCTTGAAGGGCACGAGCACCAGCAGCGTGTCGGGGTTGTTCTCGGTCCGGGGGTCGAAGTGGGCTGACTCGGGGTAGAAGAGGCGCATGGTGGTCTTGGAGCCCACGTCCTGCTCGTAACCATGGACCGGGGCGTTGTTCAGCCTTTGGGACATGGCAGGTGTCAGCCCCAGCTGCGGGTGGCACTGGGGGGGAGCAGTGGGCCGGGCTCGGGGCTGTACCTGATCACGACATCGTAGGTGTTGATGGTGTCCCCCATGGAGCTGTTGCGGAGCCGGTGGCCATTGCCCACCACAGCACACCTCCGGCACTTCAGGCTGCCAGAGAAAACCCTGTCTCAACCAGGCCTCTTCCAAAACCAGCGTGATTTCAACCACCAGGGGGGTTAAACCTGGTGTTGTCCAGTCTCCAAACCTTCCCACACTCCATCCACCACCCCTGGGTTGCAGAGGTTCATTTTGCCAAATCCTGGGCTCACAACAGACAAATTGCAACCACCCCCAAAGAGCAATGATGAAGAAAAAGAGAGAAAAGCCCCTAAACCCACCCCAGTGTTACCTCTGGATGCTCTCGGGCAGGGAGTAGTGGGTGATGGACAGCAGGCGCAGGAGGATGTCTTCTGCAAAGCAAGGGCAAAGACAGGGTGAGGAAGTTGAGGAAGGTGAGGGAGACAGCTCCTGCCTGGCACAACACTCTGAGTGCTGCCCCATCCCTGCCGAATTTGCTCCTACTGTTAATCCCAGTTTCAAGCAGATAATCTGTTTCTGGGGTTTAGTAAAACCTGGCCCACCCTAAACTCTTTTAAGGGGCACAGTGTGTGGGAAGATACTCACTGCAGAGTCTAAAAACCAAGAAAATAGCTTGGGAATAGTCCCCAACAAAAGCAACCTGCAGATGTCTTTAGGAAAAGGGAAGTTGAAGCCCCAGGAGCAGCAGCAGGGTGGACAGACAGACCCCACAGACCACTGTCAGGCTTACCACTTCCCTTGGTGCCATAGGGCAGCTCATAGAGTGACGGCGTCTTCACCCAAAAATAGTCCTTCAGCTGCAAGAACAGTGGGTGGTCCCTCGTGTAGCTGCCAAGGAGCAAAGGGTCAGTGAGACTGGGATCAGGGATGGCACAGGGAGGGGGGTCCTGGCTCTGCATCCCCCCTACTCCCTGCTCCCAGCCCCAAAACTCACTTCCCGATGAGCTGCGCCGCTTTCTTTTCCACCTCCCCAAGGGGACACGTTGTCTTGTTGTTTTCTGGCACAGGGAAATAAAAGCTGTAAAGGAAGAGGTTAATTAAATCAAATGATGCCTGTTCCTCTGCAGCCCCCTCCTGGCAAAAGAGGCTCTGGCACCCCCAGGCATCCCCACTATGGGATTCAAGCTGTGAGAGATATTTCCAGCCGGATTTAAGGCTGGCACTTCCTGGACATTTATCTGCTGGGCTTGCAGCCTTGCATCAGAAGAGGTCTCTCTTGCTCTGCTCATGAACCTCACACTCCACTTTCCCCATCTCCATCAGCATTGCTGGCACTGGGAAGAGAGCAGGGCTTTCCCATCCTCCAGGGCTCAGAAAAGCATCAGCATTTGCAAAAAACCCCGCAGAGCCCAACCACCACCACACACCGAGAGGGAACCTCGCTTGTGTGCCCCATTCTCCAGCAGCCACGGATGCTGCCACCTCCCCAGCCCCCTTGGATCCAGGGAATCTGCCATGCTCTGGCATCCCTGTGAGGGATGGGCAGGAAGCAGCTGCCTCCCAGGAGTGAAGGAAAGGGCAGGAGGTCCATTAAACTTGAGTAAGAAGCACTCACAGCTGTATGTACCTGTCTTCCCGGTAGATCGAGTACCAAACCATCACCAGAAACAGCGCCAGCACCCCGAGTATCTTCCCTCCTGCAAGCCCAGAGGGGAGGGGAGAGATAAACCAGTGTCAGCCATGGGGTTTAGATGATTGCTTGTGGGGTCCCACAGCAACCCTAGCTAAATCCAGGATTGCAGAGCGTTCTCCTCAGGGAGCAGTTTCGGCTGGCACCACAACCCGGAGAGGAGCAGCTCTAAGATGAGTCAGGTGGTTTTGTCTCAGGTTTAAAAGTCTGTGACGTTTCTGTTTCCTCTTTCCTGCTTTTTATCAAAGTCTAGGCAAATATCCCTTTTTCCGTGTGTCTCTACCCCATTTCTGTGCAACAAAGTCCAAGGGGTTCCGGGTTACCAAGCCCAGAGATGAAGGTCCCCAAACCCACCCTCCTCGCCGCGACCTTCTCCTGTGATACCCCAACACTCCATCACCCAACTGGAACCACAGCAAAGCAGCATCCAACCCCCAGATTTCCAAATACAAATTCCCCAGGCTCCCCATCCCTGCTTGGACAGAGGCAGACAGGATCCCTGTGGGACTCACGAGACTTGTTGATCATTTTTATCAGCAGGAAAAGGATCAGGCAGGGGCCAGAGCTCTCATCGTGGCTGGTCACCTGCAGCAGAAAAACACAGAAAAACCATCAGAGCTGATCCTAAAATCCCGTCCCAGGGGCATCACCCCCTGCTTGCCCATCTGCATCTGCAGACAAGCAGATGCAAGTGTTCCCCAAATGATTTATTTATTTAAATTCACATTTCTTTGTTGCCAAAAGATTGGTTTAGAGAGCTTATCAAAGCCAAGCAAGCAGCACTTCCCAAGGAGCTTCAGCCCTGCAGATTAAAGGCCAAAGGAAAACAAAATAATTAGAGAGGAAAAACAAGCCCCCAGTGGGGTTTCATCCATGAAATACCATAGGGGGGACTTTAAACTCAGCTTAAGGATCCACCTGGCACCAGCAGATACAAAATCAAATGTGCCACCACAAAGCCAGTCAGAAAGGACAGAAGCAGCCGAGCAGGACCAAACCAAAAAGCATCACATACTTTGGGAACCTCCAACGCCTTGGATTCACCCATCCCGGCCTGGGGAAAGGAGGTGCTGGAGCTTAGTGCCCGCACAAACACTGCCCAGGGAAGTGGGGACTCCTCTGAAACCTTTCACTCCTGGAATAAGGAGCAAAGAGCCATGGTTGGAGCCATCCCAGAATCAGCTCATCCCATCCCACCAGGACACGGCAAGGACAGACAATGAACTTACCGGGTGGGAGAAGCTTTGGGGTACAGGGGAGGCTTTGCTCCCAGGGGGAATCCTGCTCTAAGCCAGCTCGGAGCTGGGCTTGGCTTTGCCCCTGGTTAACTGAGCGCCTCCGGACTCTGACCAGACACGTCTGAGCGTGCTGAATGCCAGCCAAGAGGAGAGGTGTGCGTGGAGCAGGGCGATGCAAACTCTCTCAGCCAGAGCCTGCCCATCAGAGCCTGCAGGGATTAGTCACCTGCCAAGGAAGGGCACCCACCTCACCCCGTCCCTGCCCAAGGAAGGGCCACTCACAAACCTAACCCTGCCAAACACCCGGCAGGGCCACGGCCTCAGCCAGTCAAACACCAGGTTTGGGGGCAAAAATGCATCAAGAATGAAGAGAAATGGGGCCAGAGAAGGTTCGACAAGAGCCAGGCTCTTCCCTTCCCTGTCACGGACTTCTGAAGTTAAAAGGGCAGGAGAAAAATTAATTTAAAAGGGCAGGAAGGGTAATTAAAAGGCAATTAAGGACAATTAAACCACACTAAAAGCAACGGGACAGGACACTAGAAAAAGAAAATTGTGTCCATTTGACAGCAAAGGGATGGGGCAGGTGAGGAGATCCCCTAGGAAAGCACCTCCCTCTGAACCACTTCTCCTTTGTAAAACATGGATAATTGTGCCCCATCATTTCCTGGGGGCTCCAGAAAGGGGAAGTAAATCCCCATCCCAATTGGCTCTCATTCTGCATCTGAATTTCCAGCTCAACAAGCCCCTCCTGCTTGGGAAGATGAAACTACAGCTGGGTCTTCACAGGTGGGAGCAATACAGGGAGAAGGCACAGGGGGGTCTCACCCCTTACATATTACAATTGCTTGGAAAAAGTAAAACTAGGGGAAGGTAAATAGCAGCTTGTGCTTCCTGGGAAGTTTTGTTCTTAGTAAAACTGGCCACAAAAAGCCCTAAGGGGAAATCCACTGCCTTGGATGGAGGCTGGGTTTGCTTCTGGGGGGTCTGTTTGCCCAGGGCTGGGAAATTGCTAGGCATCAGGACCTGATTTTAGCACCAAGTTCACCCCCCAGCTTCATCCTTAGGTGCCAAAACACCCAACCAAGTGCACTTCACGCCTTCCAGCAGTGAAAGCACTGGGAAAATCTGCTCTGCCCGCAATGTTTGCCTTTACATACCAGCTTTTTTTAAATATTTTTTTTACAGCTTTATGATCTTTTCCCAGGCTTGTATGCACAAGCTGGGCCTGATGCAAAACTTTTCTAAGGCAAACATGGTTGATAATCCCTGACGAGAAGAGACATTGTTTAGTGAAGTGATCAGGGAATGCAGCACAAAGCAGAGCACACCCGGCTGCCCCCGCACCCGTGGTGCCTCTGGAATGAGTTCAAGCTCCTCACAGCCCTCCCAGATCCACAGCCCGAACCAGAGCAGCTGCTGAAAGCAGGAAGGTCTGAACACCCCGAGCCACGTCCTGTGTCCTCCTCCTTGTAGGGTGGCGGGAGGGAGCAATGCCGAAGGGTCCTGCTGGTCCCCACAGCATCCCCAGTCTTGCAGCATGCTCAGAGCCTGCAGCATCCCTGTCCCATCACAGCACCCTCAGAGCCTCCTGCAA
>QUSF01000045.1:2396973-2409125 GCA_003676055.1 Chloebia gouldiae | reverse complement strand
TCCTGCAGCCTCCCTGTGCCATCACAGCACCCTCAGAGCCTCCTGCAACATCCCTGTTCCATCACAGCATCCCCAGTGCCCCCCTGAGTATCCTCATCCCATCACAGTATCCTCAGAGCACCCCATGGCAACTTGGTTTCACAGCATCCTCAGTCCTGCAATATCCCTGTTCCTGCAGCATCCCTGGTCCCCCACAACATCCTCAAGACTCCCCTCTCACTGGCATCCCTGTCCCATCACAGCATCCCTCAGATCCCCCAGCACAGATCCCCACCACAACATCCTCCCTGGATCCCGCACTGCAGCCTCCCTGTCCGGCAGGAGAGACTCAGCACTTGCTGGGATCAACCTCATTCCTCCAGGGTTGTTCCAGGGCACTGCCTGCCCCACCAAGCCCTGAAGCTGGGGGGAAAGTCCCCGCTGGGTTCAGCTCCCCACACCTGGCAGAAGTCACTGGAAAAGCCCTTCTTTGATGTAGTAGGATGCACCCCCACAGCACCGCGGGCTGCAATTATCGCTGCACAAAGAATCCAAAAGCCCCATGGCCCATTCCCCATCTCCCACTCCCTTCCCCACCCCTTGTTCTGGGAAAGCCCCATCCCAGGATGCTGCAGAGGCAGCTCATGTCCAAGCCTTGTGGAGTTTCCCTGTCTGCCTCTGACCTGGAGCAGCGTTTTGCCTCCCAGTTTCACCATGTCCCCTGGGAGATGCCAGCAACACCCATCCAGACCAACCCTCCTGCCAGGGGGGAAACGCAGAGAGGCTCATCCCATCTCCCCTCATGCCCTCAATGGCTCCAACATTTCCAGATTTAAGTCATGTCAATCTACAAAGTTGAAGCAAGCACCTGCCAAGCTGCTTCCAGCCAAAAAAAAAAAAAAAGGGGGGGGGGGGGAAAGGAATTTAAAGGCATGGAACAAGCATGGATGTGGGGAGTGGTTATAAATTCCCCCACACAATCCCAGCATGAATGGATGGTGATCCCAGGCCATCCTGGCAAAGCATCATGGTCCAGCAGGCTTGGTACTTTTATGTTTCCATGGTAATCTGTCGGGTGGGAAAAGCATGACAGGAGGCAAGGACACCTCTCCTGTGCTCCCACCGTCCCATCCCACATGCCCACGGGACACGGAGCCACCCACTGCCTGGTCCAGCTTTCCTGGTAAGAAGGATGCTCACTGAAAAATAAGCATCTCTGACAGTTTATCCCAAAAAAACATATCTTTATTTTTAACTGAAGAAGAGTTGGATAGCACCTGAGGAAAGGATGCACTGGCAGTCCCTAAAGATTCACTCTCAGCAGTGGGAACCAAGGGGAGACAGCCAGACAGACAGCCAGACCAGCACAGACCCCTTCAGTCCCAGCCACACCATCTCTCCCCAGCTTCCCAGGCACATGGAGCTTTCGGGAACCAGCAGGGCAGATCCTGAGCTCCCTGGAGGACAACAGGGACCCCCAGAGAAGCAGTTTACAGCCCCGGGATCTGCCAAGCTGCCGTCCCGTGGGTGTTCTGCACGCGGCAGGGCCGGGATCGCCCCCACGCCGGCCCGGCCCTGCCCCGGCACAGCCGCGCGTGCCGGAGCCTGAGCGCAACCTGGGAGGCGGCCGGGGGCCATCCTGCAGGGAAAGGATCCAGCCAACTGCAGGCACTGCCTGGGCTTGGCAGACAATCAAAGACACCCAAATCCCCAGCCTGGCATCCCAAAGCCTCCTTGCCCCGGCTGCTGCAAGCTTCTGGTGCTTGGGGAGGTTTTTTTCCAAGCTGGGGAGAAAATCCTTGTGGGATCGCACCAACCACTAGTGCAAGCCCAAAAGGCAGCAGGGATCAGATCTGAGCCCCCTCCAAGAGACGTTGCATGGCAGAGAGAGAGGGATACCAAGGGGGGACCAGGGATGCTGGGAGGGGGCAAGGGATTCCAAAAACCACGGAGCAGAGCAATGTCAAGGGCTGGAGCTGCAGTGCCGTGGGCTGGGGGAATGAAGAGGGTCATGAGGGCACAGTACTGTAAAAATCAACTCCACTGGACATTGGGCATGACCCTACAGAGGGTGTGGAGCCAGCCGAGACTGTGCACTGATAACCACATTTATCCTATTTTAAGAGCCCTGCGAGTCACTTTAAAGGAATCTTTAAAGGAATCTTAATTGCCTCTTACTCGGAGAGGCAGCGCTGTTTCCTTTACCATGGTATCCCAGGCACACAATAACCCAGCCAAAGATTTACGATAGGGGAAGCAAGCCCTCTTTGGCATGTGAGTCTTAACAAAATATTTACCCATGACCAGGCTGCAATTTTGAAGGTGGCAACAGCAAATAAGCTCAGGTACAACAAGTATTTCCGCAGTGACAGGTCCTCAGGATAAATCCAAGCTGCTTCTGCCTTCCCATGGCACTGTTGGTTTTAATGTGCTCCAGAGCAATTCAGACCAGCCCTGGCTCTATCCTCTCCTCTCCCTCTGTTGTTTTCAATACATGCAGCAGAAAAAACAAAGGGAGGGAACACAAATCCCTTCCTACAGCCCCAAAACACCATCTATGTGGGTATCTCACTGCTCTGGGGCAACCTCAGGCCATCACAGAACTACAGGGCTACAGTTAAGCTACAGTGTTAAGAGATTACATATTATTATTATTTTTATTATATAGGTTTAATCACTCTTTTTCTATTTAAAACAGCTCACTACACCCTGGAGGTTATGGCCGAGCTGCTGAAGAGAGCAGAGCCAACCATGGGGTGGGTGAGAAGCCCCTGCTAAGGAGATGAGGGCAGTGATAATCCTGTGGGATTTCATCCCTGATCCCCTGACATTGATCCAGGCACACTCTTCTCCTACCTGCCCCGTCCTACCCCCCTTTGCTGCCATGCTCACCTCAGTGCTGTGTTTACTCTCCGGTATCACCATCCTCAGGGATCACCCAGGGATGCAGCAGCAACAGCAAAAGCAGCTTTGGCAACACAGCTTTGAGCCTGTGTTTTGGGCTAAATCTCCCCCCAAAAAAGCAGCAGAAAGGGAAGGCAGTGAGCTGGGGGTGCAGGCAGGGTGCAGGCAGGGTGCTGGCAGACTCTCCTCACTCTCCTGGGAGCAGCAGGCAGAACACCCACCGGGAGCACCACTCCCTTACAGTTCTAGAAGGTAAAAACTAAACCAACTAAACCATGAGATGCTCCAGCCCATACCCAATCCAAACTCAAGCAATTAACCAGCTCTTCTGGGAAAAGGGGTGGGAAATTAAGGGATATCAAGCTCCAGGGCTGAGTTATCCTGCAGGGAGCTCCTGCTCCCAATGGCTTTTGACTCTGAGGGTCCCCTTTTGGGGCTCAGAAGATGCCTGCCATTGCCATCCCCCTTGCAAGGCTCACGTGTAACCTCGGCCCCACGGTTGCTCCTCTGTTTCCTGTTTTGCAGCAGATTAAGAGGAGCGAAACTGCCAGAGCAACCCCACAGCCTGATTTGGCCAGCCCCAAATCCCCTGGATTCTTCTTTTCTCCCATGCATGGAGCAAATCACCCCCAGCATCACCTCAGTGCTCCGTTAACCCACACGGGGAGGAGGATTCCCATCTCAGGGAGCCTTTTCCTGCATCCCCAGCGGCGGGAGAGGCTGAAACCAGTCCCAGCAGGGGCGGGGATTAGCTGGCAGTAAGTCACGGCTACTTACGGCCCGTCCTCTTGGTCCAGGCGGAGCAGGCGGGAGCTCGGCGGGACCTACGCGGCCGTCCTCTCTTCCCCTGAGAAGGGAGAGCGAGAAGAGAGAAAGAGCATCCTTAGGGCTGCAGCCGGCGGCAGCGGGCAGCCGGCCGCCTCCGGAGGATGCGCGGATCGCTGCGCATCCCGGCCAGGGCAGCCCGGAGCGCCGGGCGGAGCCGGCCCCGGGCCAGCGGGGCCCCGGCGAGCCGGCACAGGTCGCACACAAGAGTGAGCTCTCCGAAAAGCCTCCCACCTCCGAAAATCCACCCACTTCCCACCCACCGCCGGCCGGCAGCGGCACCCAGGGCCGGGCTCCCCGCCGCTCTTAAGGAGGTGGTGCGGCCAATCGGAGCGCAGACCTCGCCGCAGCTTTCCCCAACATCCCTTGGCCTTTCACACCGAAATCCCCTTCCGTGACTCACTCGGACTTGTAGGAAGACCCCATGAGATGGAGCAGTGCCCTTTCCCAGGGAAAAGGGAATGCAGCTTTCCTGCCCTCCTGCACAGAGAACGCTCCTTACTCCCCCATACCCGGCACCTTTTCCCCCAAAACTTTCCAAACTGAACATCCTAGCCCAGCATTGTAATCTCCTTATGATCTGGGGGAGGAAAATCCTGCCGAGAAGCCCGCCACGCACAGAAACCCTCCTGCCATGTTGCCACTCAGAGAAAGCCTCTCTGCTTTGCATCCCAAGTCATGCTCCCAGGTAGGGGAAAATCAGGCAGCCAGGGGAGCGAGCCCACTGCTACCCCAGTTAGCCCCAGGGCAGCAGCTTTGCTCTTCTCCCTGTGCCCCTGGGATGGATGGGGTGTGGTGCCAGCCATGGCTCTCCCCAAAAAAACACAGGAGAGGGAATGTCAGCTCATTTCAGTGCAAGAAACAGTGATGCAGATGAGGAAGACAAGCCTCTCTGCGGCAGCTGTTCCTTAAGTCCTGGCAGGGAAGGTGCTTCCAAGGGAAAGCTTTGAAGAGCCAGAGGTTTCCTCACCTCTCTCCATCTTTGCTAGCTAGAAAAAGCAGAGATGAGAGAGGTGCAAGCCTTCCCCACAGCATGCTCCTCTCTTAATATCCCATTAATTTAACAAAGAGGGCTACATCCTTGTCCAAGGGGTGGGTATGGAAACCACCCAGAAGCATGAGATGGTTTCTCATGGATTCTTCTTGCTAGGGATCAGGCTTTCTGCACATGCCCTGGGATGACAGGGACGGCTCCATCCCAGTGTCACATCTTCCCTCTCCGCGCAAAGAACCTTTGCTTCCTCCTCCCACGTTTGCCTTGGGAGGCAATTAATCCCAAGGGCTCAGGGCAATCAGCAGCCAAACCAAATGCACCTGAGGCCACAAAATTCACCTTTGGCACCAGGGTCCTTCCAGAAGCCCTGAATCCACCAGAGCATCCAACATTACTGCCTCTGACACAAAGCCTTTTCATTTAGAGCTGTGAATTATGGGATCCACTAACAAGGTTAACCTCTCCCTAGGGAGCTCCTGCTAAAGCATTTCATGGCACAGCATCAGCCCCTGCCCGTGGAAATGAGGATGAGGATGTTCAGAGCTGCCTGGGGGCTCTAGAAGGATCCTGCAGCCCTGGGTGAGCAGGAGACTGCTACACCTTAAAGCACATCAATCAGGTAGGATCCTGGTGGATCCAAGGTCTTGCCCTAAGCTGGTCTTTCCAGCTTGACTGGAAGAGCCAGGAGCTGGATTGCTGCTGCTCTTCCCGAGGTTGTTTTCCAGCCATCCCAGTGGTTTCCCTGCCATGAGCCCATGCAATCGGACGTTCCCAGCCCAAGGTCCAGAAAAGTCCCATCACAGTTCCAGTGTCCACCAGGTCAGGAGCCGCCGTCTCCACCATGTGCTGCAGGCAGCTCAACCCATCCAGCAGCTGATCCCAGCAGGAAATTAATGTCACATATCCCAGACTCCTTAAGAAGCCCTAAACAAGCCAGATTTTGCTCCTTTCCTTCCCCAGCTGTGTTGCTAGCCTGAGTTCCCTCTCCTGCCTATCAGTTTAATCATTTAAATAATAATTTCCAAATCTGAGGGGTAAAAAGGCACCTTCTGACCACTCCCCAACATCTGCCTCCAGAATGCTCATGGCTTTGAGCAAAAGAAAACAAAAATCCAGTCAGCACATCCCTTCCTGTGCTAAAGACTAAAGCCAGCCAGAACTGGCCCTTTGAGGGGCTCAGGAACGGATATTCCAGAGGCAGGAGGGGACACACACAGGGCAGGGATGAGCCTCCAAATTCCTCCTGTCACCATCCTCCCCATCGAGGACCAAATCTCCGCAGGGCTGTTCAAACAGGGGAGGGGGAGATGGAGACGAGTCTCCGGCCAGACCTGCAGGGAGGCAGCCGTCTGTCCATCTGTCCCTCGGTGCTCCATCGCCGGCGCCAGCCTCCCTCGGTTAAAATTACCTCCCGAGGGGGGAGAGAGCAAAAGCCAGGCTGGGAGGGGAATGAAATCCAGGTGAGCTCATCCTCCTCTAGAGAAAACGTCTCCAGTTGGCAGGAGCGAGGTGTTTCCAAACCCGGCACATCCCTCACGTCACCCCAGTCGCTATGGCCCCGGGACCAGCAGCTTATTCATTCAACAAGTATTTAATGGGAGATAATCCAGCTGCTTCCCAACCACCCTCTGGCCGAGCCAAAGTTGTAATTCCAGTGTGGGAATTACACTTTGGGAAGAGGTTTCACTAATGGTCATCCCGGTGGATGCTCCCTGTCCAGGACAGCACAGAAGGGCAGCCACCAGGAGAACCCCTATCCTTCAACCCTATGTTTCTTTAATTATATTAATAATTTATTAAATTTATTAAACTATTTTATTAAAAATAAAATCATTTAATAAACCTATTTCTATCAAATCCCTGAGAATGGGAAGAAAAGCAAAGCTGCCCAGCCAAGCCGGATTATCCAAAGCAGCAACCGACCTAAAAATACACCACTGCTATTTAAGGATGAGCCTCCCACAATAACCACCCCCCACCCCAAAAAAAAATTAAAGGAAAAAATAGACATATTCCCAAGCTGGGGTGTTGAGCATCACCCACCATACCAAAAAAAGCCTACTTTGGGTTCATTTCCTAGCACAATCTGCACTTCCAAGAGAACAGCATCCCCAGGCTTAGTGCTGCTGATTTCCAGACACCCCATGCAAATAAATAATTAAGATTTAAAGCTGTGTTTGCATAATACAGATAATCTGTCGATTTAACTTGTAAATGCAGGGGGGATTATGCAGCAACAGTTGTTAATTAGGCAGCAAAGGGGCTGGGGAAGCCCCAGCTCCAGGGCAGATGCCAATGGACCACCAGGAAGCTGAGGAAGCCAAATGTGAGGAGAACTTAGGGCTTTGTCAGTGGGACCTGGTCCTGGGGCAGGTGCCAAGATGTTGGGGCTCCAAAACCTTGGGTTCATCCATATTTTAACTGCAAATCCCCCCCAGCTCCCCAGCCCTTCATCAGGAGCTGCCCATCCCTTCCCACACTGCCTGCACCACCCAAGCCCTTGAGGGCTGCTGTCACCCCACGAGAAAAAAGGCAGTGGAAAAGGAGCCCAGGGTAAGATTTCTGAGGACAAATCACATCTTTTTGTTGCATAAAGAGCCTGCTCTGACAGCTGGGCTCTTGGCCACCCTCAGTTCCCCCACCCAAAATACCAGACCTCGCCCAGGAGCAAAACCTGTTGAGCCCGAATATGCCCGAACAGACAGTTCTTTGTGATTTTTTTCTCCCATCTCTTTTTTGGTTTGGAAGCAGCACTGGTGATCACACAGGGATGGGCCTGAGGAATTCCCAGCCCTTGGCATTGCTCCTGATGCCTTGTTCGAAGGCAGCACCATATTTAACCCCTAAAGCCCCTCTCTGCCCTTCATTTCTGACACCATGCCACTTCCCACACCCTAGTCCTGTTCAGTCCTGCATCCTCAAAGTTCACTTGCATCCCCCTCTCTGCATTTTTATCTCTCTCACTTCTTATTTTGCCCTCAATGCTTCAGTGCTTTCCTCCATGCTCAACATAGACAGGTCTGATCCATCCTCATGTCACAAAATCTCACCCACAGACCACAAGCCAGGGGGGTCAGATGAGCCCAGCATCCACAGAGCTGCTGTGCTGGGGGTTTAAACCCCATCCAGGGGTGTTTTATGACCCATGGTGGGAATGCTGGCTTGGCCGGGTCACACAGCATCAGCAAAGCATCAGAGCAGCATTTAAGACTCCTCAACTCTTAGTCAGCACTCTTCTACCTCAGTTTCCTGTGATTTTGGGGCTGAGGGAAGCTCTGCCCTATTTGGCAATGTGGGCAGAGGGTGCAGCAAGGGATCTCAAACCCCAAACTCCATCCCAGCTCATTTACCTCCATTTTAAAAGAAATTTAAAAACCGCTCGATGTCGCAAGCAGCTCAAACCCCGACGGAGGATCCACCCCGGGGCTCCGGCTTGTGCAACACCATGGGGTGAGTTCCAACCTCTCACCACTGGCATCAGTCTCTGGTTAAAAAATTAAGGCTCAGCTTACTCAGCCTGGCCGGATATTGGGATGTTGAATCCGGCTGGGAAAACTTCGACGGGCTGGGGGAGACATTTTGCAAGGGGAAGAGCCGGAACACGAATGGCATCTGGAAGTGATTGAAGGCAAGGAGCCTCTCTCTCCCTGGCGCAGGAGGGAATTCCAACGGCGTGAGCTCAGGTTAAAGTCTCCTTCACAGACCCAGGATTAAAGAGAAGAACCAAACTTCAGCACAGATATGTGTTTTTAAACCTGCAAAAAACGGGATAGGAAACCAGCTTCCTGCATGGTCATATCCAGATGTGGTTTGGTGATTTAGGGTTGTTCTGACTTGCAATAAATAGAAACCAAAACTCCGAAACGGTGCAGAAATCCTTCCATGGATTTGTGGATCTAACTTCTGGTGTGGTGTCAGGAGTCTTCCTTCAGCTCTACCCCATCCATCCCTTGGGACCACTGCATCCCACCTCCGAGCATCCCTTGCCAGCACAGGCCGCATCCCATGATGGTCCTGGAGCATCCCAGCATCCTCAGGACGGCATGGAAGAGCCGATGGAGATCACCAGCCTAGCTTGGACCGAGCAGTTCTCCACAAGGAGCTGACACAGTGGGGAGTCCCCAGCCCCTTCCAGTCTTCCCCGAGTGAAAGCACAGGAGCCGCAGTTGGTCATCCCGGCAGAGCAGTGTACAGCAGGGCAGATCCAGGCGGGACGGGCAGACTCCAGCCCGGCTGCGCTCCTGCCCCGGCCCGGCCCGCAGCGGGAGCGGCGGCCGCGGCTCGGAGGACTCCGGCAGGCGGCGAAACACATCCTGGAGAGCAGCGCAGCCTGCGCCAGCCCCACACCGCTGCGAGCAGCCGCCAGGCCGAAGGAAAACCAGGATGGAGAGCGGCTCCTTTGGTTTTTCCGTTCCCTGACAGCCAAATGCCTTTCTCCTTCCTCCAAAGAAACTTTCCAGCCCAACCCCAGTCACATGTAAGGGGTCAGCAGCTGGAAAAGCAAGAGATTAGCAAGTACTGGGTTTTTTTTTCCTTTTCCCTCCCAAGAAGACACAGGATTTTCCTAGAAAAAAGCTCAAAAAAAAACCACCCCAGGATTACAGCTGGAGGACAGAGAAGTGTGAAAGCAAAGTGACAGGAACTTAAGAAACACAAAAAACCAGAGAACCAGAAGTTGCAACGAGCAGCATTAAAGTGTCAGATAATTTCCTTTCCTCACTGCAAAACCAAAAACACTCACGCAAGTGTCCCTGGGGGCAGCATGTGGGGGGAGGGGTCCCAGACTGGAATGGGTAGAGAGGATCCCAGAGGGAACCTGGTGAATCCAGGATACCAGCCTCTGCAGGAGCAGGACCACATCCCTACTCCTTACACAGCCATCATGCTACATCCAGAAGAAAAAAATGAAAGGGGAAAAATAACATTAAATAAATTAAAAAAAAAAAAAGGCACAATAGAGAAAGCTGTGGAGAAGCAGATTCCATGCTACCAGCCTGCATCAGCTCTGGAACATTCGAAGCTAAAGCAATGGGACCATCACTTCATCAAAGAGAATAAGCAACAGAATACATGGGATTTAGAGATATTGCCAAATAATTAATTAGCAGGACTCAACCTGAGGATTGCTGCCAGCTGAAAACCCCTGAACGCACAGGGAGGGCACTGGTCTCACATTCCCACATCCTGCAGCCTGGCGTCCACCTCTGATGCAGGTTGCAAGAATGGGCATGACACAAGCTATAAAAATACAGGTTTGTAGACATGAGTACAGCTGCTCCAGAGTTCCAAATGGGTGTTTCCCTCCAGGGTGGATCATCCAGGAGGATGCTCCAATCCCAGCTGTGGAACACACCCTACTTTCAGATCTCCATAGTGGACATCCCTTAAAAGCAGTGTCCACAGACAATTCCTCCTTTCATATTTACATTTGCAGAGGCACTATTTCTTAGAAATCGGTGCCTTGCTGGAGCAGCTGCTATTACCTCCCTGACTTGATGCTGGAGGAGCAAGCAGCCCTCTAATGATGCAGACAATTAGGGACAGGGGTTAGGGAGAGTCCAGCAAAGCATGTTGATCCCACCCTACAGCTTACAGCAACATAAGGAGCTCATTAAACATTGGACACATTGTTAGGAGCCCGGGTAGGAAGAGGACACCTAAACCATGAGTTCTACCACTGATCCCAGGTTCTGGCCTGCCTGGGGGACCTGTCCCATGGACACCCTCGGCAGAGACAGCTGGCAAAGCCTGGGCAATCCATCACCTGCCTCCAGGAGCATCCAGGGGGAGAGCGCAGCAGGAAAGACAGGGAAATTCAGCAGAGCTTCCCGAAAAGTTCCACCACAAGACTTTATTCAGCTCATCTCACCAAGAGATGGAGATCAGACTTGCCAAGCATCAACCCACTGGGCATCACCCTACTGATCCAACAGGAGAGATGGTGTCCAAGCTGAGGAACACAAAAAAAAAAAAACACCCAGAGGAAGAACTTTCCTTTGTTCTCTACTCCCCAGAACAATAAAGCACCACTGGTTCACCCTGCAAAGACTTGACATGAAAAGATCAATGGGGAAAGGTCCAGCTCGTCCTTTTCCTGCCGGTCTCAGGGCAAGCATCCTCATCTCTGCCTCGAAACAATCCTGTCCCGTGGGAGAAGAGGACTCCAGGCACATGGAGTGGGACGGGACAGGGCTCATCCTGCATGAACATGCCCAGATCCTGCTGCCAGCAGCTCTGTCCATACCAGCACCGGGTGGGGGACTGGCAGGGACCCCTCCTACCCCTTTGGGATCACCATGCTACAGCAGCACATCCACCCACCAGTCAGAGGATGCTCAGGGATGGGGAAAAAAGCCTCAGACCACTTAATAAATCCTCCTCTGCCGTCCTGAGCTGCACACGGGGCACGTCCTCCCCTCCCAGGGCCTCCGGGAGGATTTTCCCTTCCCCACCCCGGCTCCCGGGCATTCCAATCACCCAGACCCATCGCAAGGAGCCCACCCCGTGCCATGGGGAGATACCAGACCCTCTCTTCCCAGGGCTCTCGGGGTGGGACTCCTTCCCCGGGAGTGGCCACGGGCAGGAGGGATGCCAAAGGCCGTCTTTTCCCGGCGAGATGAGGGGGTTTGTTTTGCCAGGAATGGGGAGACAGCAGATGGAAGGGCATTGGGAGAGCGGGGATTTTCCTCTCGCCGTTGCCCACACTCACACTTCAGGCGCTGATTATTTGCACTAATTAGAAAAATAATCATAATGATTATTTTCCAGAAACCCACAAAACATAGAATTAAAGCCACTTTCTCCCTTTCCCGTGTGCCGCGCTCGCCAGGACATCGATGCCAAAGGCGTGGGATGCTCCGGTGGGGGTCCGAGCTGGGGTGAGCGGGGAGCACCCCCATACCCCAGTTTGCACCCCCCATGCCAACCCTGACTGGGAGCTGCAGGCGGGCAAAGCTCCTGCCCTGCGCCGCGCCCTGCCAGCGCGGGGCGCCCCGCTCCGAGCCCTCCAGCCCCCCAAAAACACCGGGGCTTTGCTTCCCACCCCTCTTCTTGTGCTCAGCACCCCGGGCTCGCAGACCCGCCCGGGACGCGCGGAGCCGGGGGAAGGCGAGGGGAGCCGAGGGGGCTGCGGGACCCCCGGCTGGGGACTCACCATGGGGCGGCGGGGTCGGTGCGGCGGGAGGATGCGGGGGGTGGGCGCGGGATGCGGGGCCGGCCCGGCGGGGCGGGCGGGGGGCGGACACGCTTGCGCACAGCGCGGGATGGGCGGCGGAGGGAGGAGGAGGAGGAGGAGGAGGAGGAGGAGGAAGGAGGGAGGGAGGGGAAGAGCATCCCGGGATCTGAAGGCGCCCGGTCCCTCATCCCCGCCCGGGAGAGCAACAACGCCTTCCCCGTGGCCTTCGGACCCCCAAAAATCATGCGGCTCTAGGCAGCCCCTCCCAAAGCAACC
>QUSF01000045.1:2348350-2396963 GCA_003676055.1 Chloebia gouldiae | reverse complement strand
TCACAGCAAATTTTGGGGGGTGGGAAAAGCTCATCCTGCTGGAGATTTACACGGAGCCAGGGGGTTTGCACTGTTCCCTCATTGAACCCCCATGAGATTACGCTCAAACCGTCATGAGATGACACACAAATGCCCTGGGAATGGCTTTGCTTAAAATCATCAACTAATATTAAGTATTTTTCTTCTTCCTGAAAATAAATTAATCCTCACCACAGGAATGTCAGGCCACCTCGCTCTCCCATGGGATTCCATTTCCATCCCTCCCAACAATACACAAAATTAGCAGCCGACTTCTGAAGTTTTTTAATTCCCCTCAAAAGTTTTTATTTCTGCAGCCTCAAACTCATCTGTCATGCCCAGGGTGAGTTCTGCCAATCCCTGAGACAACATGTACAGTGCCGATATAAATTGATAAAATACCTGTAGAGCTGACACATCTGATTTTGCCAAGGGAACTACATCAGTATTTGAAGAGAATCTTTGCCTCATTCCCCATCCTTCTTAAGCTGGGGTTTCCTTGCCATTGACAAGTGGGGTAGAGTTTTACCCGTGGTGACAGGAGAACTTGCCATAATTAGGTTTTAACTGCCACGGGCTTGTAGACAGTCTGGGATAATTAGTGGGGCCACAGCTCCACAGGGATTTGCTTAAAGGACATTTTGACCCTTCAGTCTCATGGGTTCCACTGCTTGGTTTATTGCATCTGAAAATAATAAACGGTATTCAATGAAGCTCCAGCAATAATAATGCATCCCAAATGTCTATTTTTGCCGTGCCCCCAAGACAGAAAGAATATTAAAAGAGCCTGCACAGCTTCGCTTCCCAGGACCTTCTCAGTCCCCAGCAGCAGCATCCTGCTGGTGAAGGTGGATGGGCTCATTTTGAGGTGATGGTCTCCATCTCCAGAATCCCCCCATGGCCCAGGACAACATCAACAGGACTGGGAGCAGAATAAAGCCCTTGCAGAGATGCAAATCCAGGATTACCCAGATCACTGGTTGCCTGCACCTCTATGCCAAGAGGTCACGGTGCTGTGGCTCAAGCATCACCAAGGTTTGGGGAAGCAATGGTGATCCCATACCAAGCATTGGACACCAGCTGTATCCATCCCACAGGAATCTCAGGACACATGCTCGCATCCATGGAGCAGTCACAAGGTACCTGTGTTGCCTTGGGGTGGACCCAAAAACCAGCCATGAGTTTCCTGTGGCCACCACAGCCTCAGCAGACAGCAGGAGTTTTAGAGCCCGCCAGAAAATGGGAATATATTTGCTGCCGTAGCAGAGTGCCAGGAGCCTTTGCTGGGTTGTTAGTCACTGTTAATGACTACACCCTGCCCTAATATTTAATTTACAAAGGATAAACTGCCACTTGGATTAATTCAGCATGATGAGTGCTGAGTAATTTGGAGAAGAAAAGAGAGGGAAAAATTGCTGGCAGTTTGAGAAGTGAATTTGTAACAAGCTCTGCCACCAGCCTTCGGAACTCACACCGGCAGAAGGGTTTGGGGAACCAGTGCAGGACAGGACTGGTGTCTTGTCCCACCAGGGCATGGGCAGAGGCTGTGCCATCCATCACACCACAGCCAAAATGCTCCCACAAGGGTGGCAAGGTCAAAGCAGGAGTCAGGCAAGCAGGATCTGTTCAGAAAGGAGGAAGGGAATGCCCGCAGCAGCATCTGCTCCAGAGGGACAAGAATGTGGCGATTCATGCCCAGCACAAGCCGGCTTTGTCCTGGATCACCTCAGGCTCACCCTTCCTCAAGCCATAGCCTGGGAATGCCATCTGGCTTTGCAGGCCCAGCCCCAGGATCTCAGTTAATCCTTTGAAGGCTGCAGATCCATCAGAATTCTTCCCCCTGACCCCTTCTTTTGGGACAGGCAGAGGCAGCCTCCATCCTGGGCCCCATGCACCCCCTGCTCCCCAGTGCAGTCTCCCACGAAAACAATTCATCCAGCAGGAGCCAGGCAGATGGTCTGTGGAAGATGTGCTGCTTGGTTGTCTGTCACAGCCCTCTGAGAGTCTCTTTTCAAGACTGAGGGTGTTTTTTCAATACCTGAGGACCAGGGAGCCTTCCTTGGAGACAGGATAGGCCTGTGTGTTGTTTAACCATCTCCATTCCTAGACTGGCCTGGGTAGAGACATAAAACTGGGATGTTCCCTCACCAAAGCAGACCAAGCTCCCCCTTGTTAGAGAAAATGCTTTGGTGTGGAAAAAAATTCACCCCTGTCCCTTAGCAATTTAAAACCTAGGGAAGGGGAGAGCCATGGGACAGGCAACTCCACTGACCATGTCCAGATCTTAAAGCTCCTCAGCTCCCCAAATCAACTGGCCTGCCCTGCTCAGGAGGTGGGTAGAGCTGAATCAAGGCTCCCACAGCAGATCACTGCAGCTTTCTTATTATGGATTGCACTTGAAGACTCCAAGAATAATTTGGAAAACACCTCTAAGATCACCAACCTCAACTGTTCAGCCAGGAAATGGGAATTTCTGCAGACAAATATGGGAAGGTGGCTGCATCCAGCTGCTCTGCCTCTCCCTGCTGCTAAAAGGTATCAGAGAGCTGCCTGACCTCAATATTTATAAATGGATGAGCTGAGCAGAACCCCAGGGCAGCTCCAATGATGGCACTTTGCTCCAGCCAGCTCCAGGCCACACACCGGCACAGCCAGCAGCCTGGAAAAAATAAATCACATCTGGGTTTTCCACCATCAGCAAAAAACCCTCTTAGAGTTCAGGGTGTGGAGAGGAGCAAAGAACTGGGGTAGCAGCAAGATGATTCCTGCAATTACATCCCTGGTTACAACCAGAAACCAGAGCCCTTTTTGGCACCAAGAACTCATGAAGTTTTCAAAGGCTGGTGCTCAGCAAAGAAGCTGCCAGGAAGCCAATGGCTAGGTGGCCAAGGAAGCTCCCTGCATAAAGAAAAATCAGGTCTTTCACCACAATGGATCATCGAATCCAACTCTTGGCACTCTCCCTTCCTGCCACCACCTTAGCAGGAGGAAGAGCACCATTATTTGTTTCTGAGGGGCTTTAACCCATAATCCTTGCAGACCCTTAAGCAGCCTCTGTCAGAAAAGGGCTGCCCTGCACACGAGGCTGTTTCAGACACAGATGAAGAAGGAGCAGCAGAGGGGTGATGGCTCTCAGGCTGGGGATCAGGCAGCACACAGTGCTGGTCTCCACACAGCCAGACAGGAAGGGTGAGGACTCGGGTTAGTCACTGGAGTTCTTTGGAGCAAGGCACCCCTCCCTGCTCGAGGAAAGCACAGTCTAACTCCCAGGGGCAAATCTGTAGGAAAGAAACACATGGAGCTTTCTGAGGATAGTAGGGTTTTTTGGACCTGTCCATCTACCTACTACCCTATTTGGGCTGACATCTGGGACAGGTGGAAGAGATGGATACACACCATACACTCCCACCCAAACCCTTCTGCTCACAGCATCCCACAAGTGCCCAGTCTGAGGTCAAATCCAGCACACTCAAAGGAGTTTATTCAATCACTGTTTTAATAGATTTGAAGAGACAACATGGTTTCCATAGCAAAGGATCATCAGCCCCACCTTGTACAAAAACAGAGTTTAAAAACATAAAAGGAACACAACCTTAAAAAAAAGCCCAAGAATGGGTATTTATTTTTAAAAAAATTATACAAAAGCACCTCTGCCTCCTCACACTTTTCCTGCCTCCTGGAACTTCTTAAACAGGGGTTCATCAGCCCGCAGGGGGAAGGTCAGAGCCCGTTTCTGGTAGTACATGGAGTCCATGGCCAGGTTGTCGATGACGTCGGCCAGGAGATGGGCTCTCTCCACGGAGCTGCCCGGCGCGTCGTAGCCCAGGGCAGTGAAATGCACGTGCAGGTGGTGGTAGGAGGGCTGGTAGTGCAGGTAGATCCGCAGCTGGGAGCCAGGCACGCCGAAGCGCTTCACTATGGCCTCCTGCAGAGGGGAAACAGCTCAGCTATGGCAAAATCCTGGAATGGATGGCAAAGAGCATCCCTGGCTGGCAGGAAAGGTGTAGAGAAAGGTAAAAAGGAGTTCTGCTTTCTCACAGCAAGGCAAAGCAGGATGTTTGGACGGACAGAACTCTTCTCCATCCTCCATTTCAGCCTCTGTGGGGACAGAGCGAGGCCTCCGGCTGCCCCACTTTTATCTCTCCGTGATGGGATGTGCTATCCACCCCTATCATTTTCCCTTTCACCCTTATCACTCCAACTCATTGGAAAAGTAACAGGGATCCGTTACCAGCCAGTGTAATTAAAGCTATGAACAGCACTGGCAAACTCCAGCATGCCAGCTCTGCTCGCTGCAATCCCCTGACTAATCTCTTAATTAATCTCCCACCTTCCCTAGTGCAATTACTTTCCAAATTCTAACACAGCAAAGGAAAGAGAAGCTACTGCACAACCATCTCCCAAACACGCCCTGTGAAAAAAACATATCAACTAGTGAGAACAGGCAAGGGATTGGGACAGGGTTGTTAACAAAGAGCTCAATGCTAACGGGAAGTACAGAGCATTCCTACAACACACCTGGATGTGGCATGATCTGGGGAAGGTGCTGATGGAGAGCAGGAGCCAGGCTGTCCAGGCAGACATGGCAACACAGCCCTGTTTCATGACTCATGTCCTGAGGAGCAGACCCCAGGGAGATGCTGTGCCAGAAAACCCAGGGAGTGCCTTTGCAAAGGCAGCTGAGCTCTCCCTGGCCAGGACAGCAGCGTGGGACCAGCCTCACACTCACCTTCCCTTCCTGCAGGACGTTCCTCAGCAGCGGGAGGTGCTTGGCCGTGAGGTCCCTCAGAGACTTGATCTCCCGGGGGTGCACGAGGGCGATCAGGTACAGGTCATCCAGCTGCAGAGACACAGGTGGGCATGGAGGGGACAGAAAGGGCACATGGAGGCAGCACTGCTTTGGACCTGACACACCATTCACAGCTTCCCAGGCTGCTATACAGGGATCCTGGTGCCATACAGGGATATTTGTGCTGCACAGGGATATTTGTGTTACACAGGGTCATTTGTGCTACACAGGGATATTTGTGTTACAGAGGGATACTTGTGCTGCACAGGGATTCTTGTGTTACACAGGGATTTTTGTGTTATAAAGGGATTCTTGTGTCATACCAGGATACTTGTCCTCAACACTCATACGGGGCTGAATCTCCCAGTATGGGATGAGGTCACCCACAATCCCACTGCACCTCAAAGCACTATTTCTGGTGAAACTGGGTTTTGTCCAGAAATTAGCAGAAGAGAACAGTCTCATCCCAGCCCATAAACAGTGGGATCACAAATACTTTCTCAGCTTTACAGGCAGATGGAGTAACCAGCCCTCTCCCACTCTGAGCACTGTGCTGCCCATTCCCACCTTCCTGAGCACCTCAAAAAGGCTTTGTCTGTGTGACTGGAGGCTGCAGACCAGGTGCTGGCACCCACCCAGATATCTGGAGTCACTAAGCCCTTGCCAACACCCCCTATGCACACCCCACAGATTTCTCAGTGACAGCTGAGCTGCAGCCTGCTCAGATGAACCTCTACAATGAACCACCTGTTGAGGCCTATGAGCCTACAGGAGGAAAAGCAACAGCAATGCCCTGGAGAGATGCACCTTAGGCTCTGGGCATTCCTCAGAGCTCAGGGTGAGGAAAGAAGCTTCCATCACGGTATTCTGCAGCACTATGTTCATTTGTACCAGTTCTGTCCTCCCCATTGGCCTGTTGTCCTTCCCTACCCCTTTCACCCTTATATGTTCATGTTCTAGGAAGTTCTCCCTTCTCCGTTACCCCACTGGTTTATGTAACCCTGCCCATCCACCCTGGCATTCCCTATTAGTCCCTTCCCTGTGCACCTCCCCTGTGGCCTGAAGACCATTGGATCCCTGATGTTTCTCTGCTCCCTCTTTCCCTGTATTTATACCCCGGACTCTCCTTTGTCTTTGGCCCCTGGACCCCCATGCCTGGAGCCTCCCGTGCCTTCCCAGCCAAGCTGCTGTGTGTGTGTGTGTGTGCTGGTGCTCTCGTGGCTCCTGCCTGCTGCTCTCAGGGAAGCTTGTGTCCACCACCACTGCAGACTGCAACAAACCACAGGGCTAAAACTCAAACTGATAAGCTCACTACTCTTCCACTGTGCAAACAGCTAGCCACTTTTGAATCCCATCAGTTCTATACATAACAATTTTCAAGACCAAATTGGTCATTCCACAAACCCAGGGCAGTCAAAATCCGTCCCTTGAGCAGCTCTCAGACAAACTTCTGGCATCCCCTGAAGCACTCAGCACATTCAGTATTTAACATGACACAAAGTTGCAGATCATTACAGTTAAAAAAAACAAAAAACAATCCCAGTCTCCTCCAGCTCAGTTAGTGGCTGTATAATTTAAACACTGGAAAGTAAAGGGTTTGGATACTTGAGATCCAGCAGAGCTCTTCAGGGCTGAGAAACCCAATGCAGCTTTTTGGAGATAGATGCTTGTCTCAGAGGATGCTCTCAGGACCCTTCACAAAGCTCTTGAAGCACAGAGCTGTTCCTGTACCCAGCCAGCACAGCCCTGCTCAGGGTTCCATTTGATTCCCCTGCACAGTTCCAGCAAAAGACAGTGTATCAGCTTTTGCTCTTTGGTTCCAGGCTGGCTGGTGAGAGGATAAGCAAACAGCTCTTCTCCTTAGCACAACATCTGCATGTTGCTGTTTGAAACAAATAAGCCTGTTGCTAAAAAGGCCTGCAATGATGTCATGCCAGGCATCACTTCAGGCAACGCCTCAGGGCTCCTACAGATTTGAAACCAACTCAAAAGTTGTGAAAGAAAAAAAAAACAGACCAAAAAAAATTTTAAAACAGTCCAAGAAACCAATTCAAACCATTATGAAGGTTGGGCAGCAGCACCCAGAAGGCTGAGGCCAGCAGATTTCACAGTGCTAAAGGGACTTTTCCCCCTCATCCAGTAGTCTGAAATAACTGCAGGTGAATTAATAGGATCTGTGGGCCAGGGACTAAAGAAGTGAGGCCACACTGCTGAAAGGACTTCTGAGGGAGGGCTTGGAGAATCCTGCTGGGAGCTGCATCTCACCTCCCTGATTTCATTCAGCAGCCTTGCCTGTCAGGTGGGATGTGGCAGAAGGAACTGGTGTTCCCTGGCCACCCCGGGGCTGTCAGGATCAGCTCTGGCTCAGTGCCACCCACAGCCAAGAAGGAATTCCTTGGCTCAAAGGCAACCTGGATGCTGTCTCGCCTGCCTGGGAAGGAGATCAGCAGTGCAAAGGGCCTGGATAGCTCCAGGGATGACTGGAGTGCAGACAGCAGCCCAGCAGTTGTGCAGAAGTCCAGAAGATCCTGTTCAGCACTCCAAAGGCAATAGGAACATGGGGAAACCTCCCCTAAGGACAAATCCTACCACTGAGGCACTCTCTGACCACGCCAGCTGGGAGATATGGATGCAGCAGGTTTCTGGAGAAACCCAAAGCACAAATTTTAGCCCATCTATGATTTTAGCCCAATCCTGATGTGAGTTGCAAAGCTGGGTTGCAGCACACAAGGATATCCACCAAGGCTTTGCTCACAGCCAGGAAAAGGGACAACATGCTGCATGTTTTAGGATCCCTAAATATTGCTCCACTGGTAGGGCACTGAACAGGACACATCCTACAAGCTGGACATGTATCCCCTGTGCTGCAAATCTCATCAGGAAGAAGGGTGTGCCTCTGGTGACCAAGTGGAAATTCAAACTTAGTTACCCCATCACCACTTTACAGGGAATTTTTGGAGTAAGTGATGCACAAGGAATTCACAGGGAGCAGACACTGCCCTGCAGGGACTCCCCGAGACAACTCAGCTCTGCACCACAAACAGCTGCTCCCTGCACAGACACACAGGATGGAGCTGCCCACCAGCAGCCTTGCGTTCCCATTTTTTGAGTTTTAATTTCCATTTCTAAGTCTTAATCATACAGCAACTCTCACCACATGCCCGCTGCAGAGGCATAGGAGGATCAGAAACACGATGGGAACTTTTTTTGATGCTACCAACTTCAAGGCAGGGGTGTGTGTATGGAGTTTCACCTCCCCAAATTTAAAGCATGAAAGGGAGCCAGAACTCAAGGAATAAATCTCAATTTAGAATTACAGCCTGGTCTTAAAAATCACTTTCACCAAGTGGCCACTCCCACAAAGGGTAAAGCAGCTACTCATCAGCCAAGAACCACCCGTTTAACACTGTGGAGGAGAGTTAATTGCAGTGACCAAAGGACAACACAGCTGTCTGCACCTTAAGTCAAGGTTTGGAAAAAAAACAAAAAAAAACCCAAAAAAAACCCCAAAACAGACAAGTTCAGCAGAACAAATACAAAGGATTTTGGTTCAAACACATCCTGACAACATTTGGGCTGATATGGACAAGTGAAAGTGAAGCTAATAAATACATCTCAGCAGCAGAGAGAACCGCCTGGGTCTGCAGCATCCCTAATGAGCTTGTGCTGAAAGGCCCGGGCAATGGCATCACTAACAACAGTGTGCATAGAAACCTACTCAGACTCTCTCAGGGTGCTCTTAGTAGTCTGAAAGTGGACATTTCCTCTGGGTTACCTTCAGACAGGCAGCATTAGAGGAGCAAACTGACCTGGTTTTGATTCCACTTTAAATCTGGAACCAGAACAAAGCCATTGGAAGGATCTGGGTTTTCATGGATGATTCGATCAGCTTCAGCTTTCTTCTCCAGGATATTATATACCCACTGAAAGAGAAATATGTGATTTATAAATCAGCAGAGAATTAAAAAAAACAACACCTCAGGCGCATTTAGCCCTAGTTCATGGACTATTGCACATTCTCTGCAACTTGAATATATAAAAAAACCCATCTATTTTATTTTAAATGACCAAATAATTTATAATTAATTAGCCATAAAGCACTTCATCAACCAGTAGACTCCAGAATATTATGAGCACTTCAGTAAAAAGAAGTGGAACCCAGGTCTTGTGGGGCTCAGCACACACCTCTTGCTGCACCACGGGGCTGTTTACATCTTTTTTACCCCCCAAGCTGCAGCAAAATCTTTACAATCAGGTCTGGGAAGGGAACTTGGCTGATTCTGTTCCCTGTTCAAAAAGGAAGGAGCAGAGTTGGATGTGGCTCTGGCTGCTGGCAGCTCTCTGCAAGGATATGAAAGGCCTGTGGGGTTTTTTGGGCAATGCATGTCTCTTGGCTCTCTGGCTGATTAGAAAACAGCTCACCACTCTTCTTCTTCCATACTTAAGGTTCCAGCCTCCAGCCTGCCTGTAATCCCTGCTCTGGTTATCCCCCCGTGCTCCTCCTGCAAGGCAAAGCACCATTCAGAGAAGAGTTATGGAAATAGAAGACACCAGGGATAAGTGACAGAGTAAGACCAGAGAAAAGCATCTTTGCTCTCCCTGGCTCCCAGCCTCAGCTCCAGCATCCTTCTTTACACTTCCAAAATGCATGTTATGCTCTAGCTTAAGCCTAGCTTGAGTACTGGACTGGTAAGAGAGTCCTCAGCCAGGTCCCTGGAAGGTGGTAACACAAGGCAGCAGGGAATTGCTAAAGCTTGAAGTTGAAAAAGTTTGGAAACATCCTCTTCCTCACCAAATATAGGTCTGAAATATTCTGGCTGCTTCAGGTGAGTAGGGAAGGTGCAGCCAGTTTCACAAATACACCAAATGAGCTGGGCTGGCAGTGCTGTGCACACCAGACACTTTGGGGAAATCCATCACGAGTTTCATTAATCTAATAAACACTTAGGATTGCTGCAAACTGACCTGAATACATCTGGAGGGAAAAAACTACTTCTCATCCCTTGATCTGGGACTTTTGACTTAAATTGCTATCCTTTCTCCTTAGCATCATCTTAGAGATTAGATTCTTCAGGTGATTCTCAAAAACACGGCACAAGCTCGCTCTGCTCCATGACCCCAGGAGGGAAGTTCAGAGGGAAGCTCAGCAGAAAATGGACATTTGCCTTTTGTTGAGGTTTTCAAGTCTGCTCTGATCACAAGTGCCAAGCTATCAGTGCCCTAAATAAGTTCACTGATCAGATGAGCTGAATTTTAAACCCAAGGTTGCCTCGTGATGGGCAGGTCCTTGGCTGACTGCTCCTGCTGCTGCCAGCAAAAGCCTAGCAAGCAGAACACATGTCCAGGGACTGGCACAATAAAACCATTATCCTGAAAGCATCCACACTTTGTATCTTCCAGCAGAAAACACAGACACCTCTATAGTGCCCTGGTATTTCCGTCACCCCTCACATTTCCCCTTCCACTTGGTAAAACCAGTTGGATAAAGACAAGGAACAGCATTATTAAATCCCAGAGGTCAAGGACTGAGCATGATTTCTGAGCAGATGCTCCTGATGGTCACCAGGAACATGTTTCCATGTACTGAAATCAGCTCACAAGAGGCAGAGTGAGAGCTCAAGCAATTCCTGAAGGCACCTGCTACACCATGAAATATAAGAAATTTGGGAGCAAAAGCAGAGAAAATATTCCACGAAGGCTGTGGCCTGGAAGAAACCCACACTTGCCTTTCTCCAGCTAATAAATGCTGCAGTTTAAGGCAGCAAGGAAGATGGGGAAAGGCGGAGGGGAGCATCCAAGGCTCCTGGTTAGTTTTGTGGAGTTATTTTTAATGGAGAGCCTCAGCAGCCCCAGGATTTGGTTTATTCAACCCCCTCTGCAAAGGCTGGCATGAATTGATCCCTATAGATTTGTATTCCTTTGGTCTCTAAAGGAGAAAGGGAGATGAACACTCAAAAAGGATAAAGCCAAGGAAAAAGCTGGGGTTGCCTGGGGCAAGTAGCACACTAAAAGTAACAGTTTCACCACATGGAATACGGACTGAGGGGCTGAATGGCAGGAGGAGTGAGTTGTGATGCAGGAATCCAAGCACAATCTGTGCCTTTCCATTTCTACAACTACCCAGAGACTCCTAAGAAGCCCAGTGACCAATGCCCAGGAAGCCAACTTTGGAAAGGAGAAAAAGACTCAGAGTTTCTCCATAAACCTTGGGAAAGACAACTCGAAGTCCGGCTCCAAGCAAACACTTTTCTGCAAAGATGGAAAAGGATGTCTCAGCCAACCAAATAAGAGGGGACAGCACTATGGAGCTGACAATGCAACCAACAGGGAGATGAGGCAGAACACTCCCAGCTCTCCAGCCTGGGCTTCAGAGAAGCCTTCTGACAGCAGCATTTGGACAGAGGAGACCAAAGACATGTGTGTCTGCAGGAGAGGGCGTGGTACCCATACCTGGATGCTGAAGCTCTGGGACTGGATGAAGGGCAGGGTTATGTTCTTGTAATCCTCCCAGGTCTCGCGGATGAGGTGCACTTCCTGACGGAGATATTTCTGGATGTGTTTCTCCGTGGCAGGGTACACCACTGTGGCTTTGATCTCTAGGAACAAACACATTGACTGAGTTACCAACCACATTGCTTCCTTCAGTCCCCAACAAATCTGTTTTCCCTTCCAAAACTGCCACATTTTGAAGAGAGGGTGGGGGAGAATGGACATGGAAAGCAAACAAGTACTTTAACCTCCTGCACAGCTGCTGCTTTTCTGGAGGAAGAAAAAGCCAAGGGCACAGCCAGGGCCTGTCTTTCCAGTTCAGGTGGAGGACTCTGCTGTCTGAGTTTTTTCACACTCGCTCTTTCACACCTATTAGCAACATCGGGGCAGAGATGGGGCTCCCAGGGCAGTGTTTATGTGCAGTCAACAACCAGGACAGAAACATCACCCTGGGGACAGAGACACATCTTCATACTTAAATTCAAAGCTCACAGGATGCACCCAGCAACTTCATCCAACCACAAACCCACATGAACTCCAAGGAATAGCTTCTTCCCGGAGCTCAGAGTGCTTGGCATTGAGCCCCAAGTACAGGAGGGCAAGGAAGTCAAAGGCACGGGGACAGATTCAAGGCAAACAACATGAGCTGGTAAGTCAACACAGCTCATGATGAGCCAAGGGAAGAGGGCTGAGTGACTCTTTGCCCACAAAAAGCATTTTGGTATTTACCCTGGCAAAAAGAAGATTTTCTGTTTGCTTCAAGATTGGAACTTTGCTGTGTAATTTCTGTGGCACTGAACATGATGCAAATGCTCATCTTGTCAACCTGGTAGCTGTGATGTCAGTAGCAGTACATCCTACCCACAGGGCCAAAACACACAGCAAACATCCGTCTTTGGCCAAGCCGGGATGTGTGACACAGAGCCAGTCACAAAGGCAGGCTGCCTGTGATACAAAGTTCCAAGGGCACAGGAGTGTCTCTGCCTTCCCAGCTGACACAGAGCTACTATAAACTTCAGTGCGTGAAGGAGAAAAGCCCCATGAGCCTGGGCAAACCCCAGGCAGAGTGACTGAGGCACTGTGAACACTACAGTCTGTGCCCAGGGTCTGCCACAGAAATCCATGGGCTGCACACGCAGCAGGGAACCAAAGTTGTGCTTGAGTACATATACAGGCTAGCTAGACACTGAATATAAACACCTATTTGTTCCCAGAGCCAGGATTTAGAGTGGTTTGAGTCATTTTTAGTTTTCTGCTTTCTGTTTTTTTAAGGTCAGCACTGCACAATCTGAGAGACTCTGCCTTTTCATTCCATGCCAAACCCAGCTTAATGAAATCCACAGGAAAATGCTGGTAACATGAAATATGAAAATGCAAACCACAAGGGCAGTCTGGTCTGATTCCCACCATACACATGTTCAAACAAGGTTGTTTTCCAGGACTCAATTAGCACTTCTAGCAGGATGATGTAATACCAAAGGAAAAAAGACAAGGCTGTAGCTCTCCTCACTTAAAGAGATCAGCAAAGCACTGGGGAGAAAACAAAAAAGGCAAAAGATAAAATACCACAGCCAGCCTCGGGCTGAAACTTTCACAATTTGATTTTATACTCCAAAAAACAGAGCAAGGACTACAGTAGAAGCCCCTCAGTGCTGGGTGGTGATAACCACAATGTGTGGGGGTGCAGGGGACCCATAATGGGTTCCCTGGCACCTCCCCAATTTGGGGGCAGCTGCTCATGGTGCAGAGAGCGCTCAGGGTACTTTAAAGGAGAGATCATAGAACTCCTTAATGTGCAGCTGCAGCTGAGCAGATGTTTGGAAGAGAAGGTAGGGGAAAGGCTGTGGTTCACTTATGATTATTTCCCTTCTAAAGGTCTCATCAAACCCTAAATGCCTCAGCAATGCTAATTAGCATCAATCACTGCAGCCAGAGAGGCTGTTTGATACCTGCTCAGAGCCTGACAGCCCTTGGGAGCTGCACACAGGATGCCTAGTCCCAGCTGAGCCTGAGCTCAGCTGCAGGAAACATCCACAGCGAGACCAGGCTCGCCGCGAGATCTTTCCAGTGCTGGCACACAGCCACACTCCGGTTTCCAAGTGTGCTCCTGGCAGGCTCCATCTGCACCGGAGCAGCACGTAGGCTGTGGGGCACCCAAAACCTGCCCTGGCCTGGAAACGGGGGTAGGAACCGCTGGACACGTGATGTGGGCCTCTAAGCTGGCTGGAGCATCGGGGATTGTCTCTGCTCACATCTGAGTCACATCAGCCAGCCTGCTCCTGAACGCCAGCCCGGGGCCACCACAGAGCATCTGTGGTTTATTCTGGAAGACAGGACCGACCATCAACTAACTGGAGGTTATAAAAAGCCAGGAGGTTTAATTGAAGGAACCTGGATGAGCAGGAGGCAGAGAACAATTGCCCCGGCTGGTCACTCTACAACAGGCATTTGAAAGGAATCACCACAGTGCTCAGAAACTGCCCAAGAGAAAAGGAGGCTCAGACTGACCAGGCAAACAATTCTCCCCTCTCCTGCTAAAAGTAAGACAGGAAGGCACAACCCAAGACAAAAGGAAAAATCAGAACACCATTTGGGGAACTTAAGGGTAAAAGGAGGGCTGGATGCAGCTGCCGTCAGGAAGAGAGGACAAAGTATGAGCAGAGAGAGCTCATGCAGGTAGGAAAGTGAGCTTGGTGCGCCCTAACAATGCCTCATCCCCTTCTGTGCCACACTGTTCCCAGGTTCTGCCAAAATCCCCCTCCAGCTCAGCACATCAATGAGGAGAGGCCTTGCACTCTCTTCTCCTGCCCCACTGCAGCATTAACACTAGTGCCAGCCTGTTTTAGACAGATGTAACCCTGCCAGGGAGCCATGAGAAGCACGCAGGGCAGACAACCTAGTTCTTCTTTTCGGCTAGAGAGAGGTACTTTTTCCTCTCTTCACTAATAGGAAGTGGAGCTTTCGTTTATAAGCTCCCTAATCAACCTCACAATCAGGTGCAGGAAGGTGCCAAGGCAGGGGAACAACAGGCAAGTGAACATTTGAGCTCCTGCAGGCTTTTTTCCCTCTTTCTTGCTGCACCCAGCTCTGAGCTGTCTTCTCACCACCAGATGGGAAGACAGCACCTTGGATGCAGCCCTTTATGCCCTAAGTCAATATATAACACACAACCTCCCCCTCTGCATGAACAGTCTCTATTTGGTTTTATGATCACAGCTGCAGAGGAGTCACACAGAACACCAGATTCCAACCCAGCCCCAGCCAGGTGTGCCCATGGTTTGTCCCAAACAGCTGAGGCACTCTTTAGTGAATGAATTAAAGCTGCACAGGAAAAAGCCTGCAAGAGCTCACCGTTTCCAAAGCCAGCACATGCCAGGGCAAGCCAAGCATGCTGCCAGGGACTCAGCTAAGGCTGCCTGGCCCCTGGGGCTCAAGCCAGGAGGACTTAGGGGGCTCAGTGGACTTTAGCTGCAACAGGCACTGCAAAGAGGAAAGCTGCAGGTTTCCACCCCTGCAAAACACGACACCGCCCACCATCCTCCAAACCACCCCACATGCTCCCACAGCTTCAGCCTCAAGCTTTTTATTTTAAGTGTAAATACAAGAAGTTTCCTTGGCTGGGCAAACCCAAGAGGCAGCCAAAGCATGGAGACACAGGGAGAAAAACCAGCCTTCCCACTGCAGCTCCTGCAAGTTTCTCTAGCTCCTCACTGCCTGAAACCAGACTCTTTTAGGGATGTGGATTATTAGTTCCTGCATGACTGAAAACTTTCCTTCCACCCTCTCCTATTTTTCCCACAATATCTCCACCCCATGTTGGAGCAATGGAACCAGAGCTTCTCCTGTTGTGCTTGTTTTATTATGTTTTTATCTTAAGATAAAAAGCTAAGAAGGTTGGGCGAGCAGCCAGGGAGCAAAGACTCCTTAGAGGACTGGTAAAAGCTCTTAAATCACACCAGCACAGCTTTAGAGAAAGACAGTCCCACAGCAGACAGGCACGAAGAGGCTGCTTTTTGCCACAAACATATCAAGCTGTCCTTGGCAAATTGGTGTGAAGAATTAGATGTTATCAGGCAACGTGCATACTGAACCATGTGGCTTTTACAATCCAACCTTTGGTAGTCAGAAAATGTTTCCCTTTCTGTGAAATCGGCCCTTGCTCTTCCTGCAGGGGAAAGCCAAGGCTGGGGGTTCCTCTCATATCTAGGCTTAAGCTGCCTCTTAAATGAAGGCAACATCCAGAAAGTGGCCTTAAAATAAGATGCACATGCCTGCCTTTGGTAGCAGCACAGTCACATCAGCTCTGATACACTACTCCCCACAAATTCACAATGTCCTCTCTCCTCACTCCACGGGTTTAGGTTGCCCTTCAGACAAACTCTGACCATTACTGGCTTGTCTGCAAATGTTATTTCCCATTTTCCCTTGACACATGCAGTAAAATCACTGAGATGAGCAAGACTCATCTGGCGCTACCTTCAAACCAGCATGCTCCCAGACCTAAAAATCTCCTAAGAGTGAAATTCATCTTTCCCAAGTGAAATGTCTCTTCTGAGGTCAAAGAGACATTTGCTTTGGCCTCCCTTTCCCATACAAACAAGTCATCATTGCATGGGGCCTGTGCTGGTTTAACTGGGCACCTGACTCCCTTCACAGAATCACCAGGTTGGAAGAAACCTTCAAGATCATCAAGTCTAACCCATGCCCTGACACCTCAACTAAACCCTGGCACCCAGTGCCACCTCCAGGCTTGTTTTAAACACATCCAGGGATGGTGACTCCACCACCTCCCTGGGCAGCCATTGCAGAACTTTATCACTCTTTCTGTAAAAAACGTCTTCCTAACATCCAACCTGAATTTCCCTTGGCACAGCTTAAGGCTGTGTCCTCTGGTTCTGGCAGTTCCTGGAGAAAGGGACCAAACCCACCTGGCCACAGCCACCTTTCAGGAGTGATTAAGGTCACCCCTGAGTTTCCTTTTCTCCAGGCTAAACACCTCCAGCTCCCTCAGTTGTTCCTCACAGGGTTTATGTCCCAAGCCCCTCTCCAGCCTCGTTGCCTCCTCTGGACATGCTTGAGCATCTCAACATCCTTCCCAAACTGAGGGGCCACGACTGGACACAGCACTCAAGTTGCAGCCTCACCAGTGCCAAGTACAGGGGAAGAATGACCTCCCTAGTCCTGCTGGCCAACACAGAGGTGGGGACAGAGTGAAGGAAGTCTCTACTTCCAGCTGAATGAAGAGCACCAGGTACCTGGGAGAAGAGAAACAAGCTCCTCATGGCATCAGCACAAGTCACCCAGAGTCACCACTTCCTCTGTCTCAAGGTCTATCTTACCTCAGAAGCAAGAGGCTGAGTGTGGCAGGGTTCAGCTGCCCAGGATGCTGTGAAATCCCCCAGGTAAACTCCTTCATCACACAACACGGGACTGCTCAATGCCAAAGTCTGGCCTTTTCTACAAGATATTTTACTGTATTTGTACCCAGGTGTGAACTTCCAAGGACCAGGAGATAAAACCCTGTAACTCTAACCCTGCAACTAAGGGGACAAGAGACCTTGTGCAAGGGCTCCCTTGGGTCTCCACATTATCACTGGACATCCCAGGTCAGTCAAACCCTGACTGCAGCTTTACAGGCAATTCTTCCTGTTTAGGTTTTTAAGCTGCATTCCTCATGTGAACTACATCTCTGGGCTGTGACTCAGCTCCAAAGGGTAGTTTCCTTCCCCTCCGGACACACAGGGCTGTTTCCCTGGTGCCAGCCCAGCTACCCCACCAGCAGCTCATGCAATGTGCCCACCAAACAGCTTTTTGCTGCTAATTGCTTCAAAAGAAGAAGTCCCCTTGCTCTCCAATCCGACTCGGGGAGCCTGGACAGCAGCTCCAGGGTCTACAGCCCCCTCCTGATCTGCTTGCTCAGCACCCAGAGCGAGTTGAGGAGTGCTGAGGAAAGGGGTGGGAAGCAAAGATGCACCACTGGGTAATATTTCTGCAAAAATTTACCTTTCAAAGACAAATTTAAAAGCCATTAAAAAGATAAAGCTGTAGAAAGCCAGAGGCTTCTTCCCCACTCAAACATGTAGGAAGGGTTTTGCACCTGGCATAAGCCTTAAACAAAATAAGAAATTCTGTTATCAGAGCAATGTGGAGTTACACAGTGCTGCAGCCAAGTGCTGTGAGGAAGGCAAAGGCCGGCAGGGCTCAGCTGGAGGCAGCCCAGGGGATTTCAGTCTTGCAATGCCACCTTGTGGGAATCACTGCAACTCCTGCCGGGCTGGAATACAGCAGGCACCCAAGCAGGAGCTTTCCCAGCTAAAAAAGAGCTTTAAAGCCTTCCTACAACACCCATGGTGTTACGTATTTTCCTCAGACTGAAACTCACTGTAACAACAAAACCTTTAATTCTGAGTCCTTCAAAGGAGAAAAGAAATTTTACACAATTCAAGCTGACAAATCCAGACAGTGCTCCCTCCTACATCATGGGAACAGAGCTAAAACAAATGCATTTTGGAAAGGCACATCAAACATCCTGCAAATTTAACTTGGCCCAACAACATCTTAAGGCACTCCGATTAATTTTGACTATTTAACCTGTTTAGGTGTTATTGTGTTGAAGTGTTGACATGGGATTTATCACTGCATTTCTGAAATTTAAATATGTACCAGCATTGACATGGAATTAATTGTGGAAGGTGATTCAGCTCTGCTCAGGTGAGACCCCACCTGTAGAGCTGCCTCCAGCTCTGGCGTCCTTAGCACAGGAAGAATATGGAGCCACTGGAGCAAGTCCAGAGGAGGCCTTGGAGATGCTCTGATTGGAACAGCTCTGCTCTGGAGACACGCTGGGAGAGCTGGAGGTGCTCAGCCTGGAGAGGAAAAGGCTCTGGAGAGAGTTTAGAGCCCCTACCAGTGCCAAAGGGGCTTCAGGAGAGCTGAAGAGAGACTGAGGATAAGGGCCTGGACAGACAGGCCACAGGAAATGGCTCCCACTGCCAGAGGGCAGGGAGGGATGGGATATTGGGAAGGGAGGCCCTGGCACAGGTTGCTCAGAGCAGCTGTGGCTGCCCCTGGATCCCTGAGAGTGTCCAAGGCCAGGTTGGACAGGGCTTGGCACAGCCTGAGACAGCAGAAGGTGTCCCTGCCCATGGCAGAGGGCTGGAACAAGACAAGCTTTAAGGTCCCTTCCAACCCAAAACAGTCTGGAATTCTGTGATTAAACTGAAGTGCCCAAAGACCAGGCCAGCTTTCCAGTGGCAGCTGGAAAGCAGCATCACTACAGGATACCCTCCCACTGGAACCAGAGTGCCCTCCACAGAATGAGAGCCTTCCACTGTAGCTCCTCAACCTGCCCATCAGTTCTTATAAAATTCTGTTGATAACCAAATTTGACAACACACAGATGTGTGAAATCCTCAGGAGAGTGAGGCTCATCTGCCTCAGCACCTGAGGTTAGTAGCACTTAAATCCTCTCCCAAATACAAGCTGCCTGTCCTTACCAGGTGACATAAAAGATGCCACCATGGTATGAGAAGCAGCTGCATGTGCCCTGCAGACTGTTTCAAGAGAAACATTCTGGAAGGAGACAACTCTCTCTCACCCAAGTAAGAGCACTAAGAGCACTAACAAGCACCCACAGACAGCCTCACACCCCTGAGCCTTTCTGCACCTTCATGTACAAGGTCATCAAGCAATGGCCACTCAGTGCCTCATCAGCCGAGCACATGCCCACGGCATGGGAAAAGGGGGATGAAACAGGGCAGCACTCAAAGCCTCAGGATGAGACACTGCCTTCAGCATGGCAACAACCCACTGACCTCCCCACCTGGACCAGCTGTGCTGCTGTCACCAACCAGGGTGACACATCCAGGTCCAGCAGTGGCACCTGCCCATCTCGCTGCATCCTCCCTCTGGAATGGGCAGGAACCATATCCTGGCATCCAGCTGCCCGACCAGGACCCCTGAGCAGGGCTGAGGGCACTCACCACTCAGCTCCGGGGGGGGGCTCAGGTAGAAGGTGCAGTAAATGTCATTGTGCATCTGCAGCTCTGCATTCATGGGCTTCTTCAGCAGGTCTGGGATCTTCTCCTCCTGGAAAGGAGTCTTTTCCAGGATGACAACAGCATCTGTGCCCTCTCCAGAGAGGCCAGTCCTCTGGAATATGAATGGATAAAGTCATCAGCAAACACAGATCCAGCACTGGGTGGACAGTCTGAGGTCAGCAATCATGGCAGACACCTCACAGCCCACCTCACAGATCTCGTGACCAAACCCCCTGCAGGCCAGACACCCATCCAAAAATAAACAGCACATCTGCCCAGAAGCACAGCAGGAATTTGCTCCCACCAGGGAACACAGGTGGTTTTTGGGGGAGCGGGGGATGTGGGCAATGACTCAGCCCATCTGCACCTCCCCGGATGCTCCCAGGTTTCCTGCTGACCTATAACACCAATTTCATCTCTGACACTTCCTAGAAAGAGAGCAAAGGCAGACGTGGGGATGTGCATCATAGTCAGAGAGCAAGTTCCGGGGCGGGGGGCACTTACTACTGCCCTGCTCCAAGGAACCACAGCCCCTGATCCAGAGGCCTCAGTGTGCTAGTTTTGGGAGGTGCTGGGTGTGGAACATCCCCCAGCATCACTCCTGTCTTTACAAGACCTAGGTGAGGCCTCACCACACCACCTGGGGCTCCCAAACCAGTCAGCTTGAGAAGGAAGACGTGTGCTAATGCCTTTACAAACAATTTGATGGGTGTTTGAAATGAGTATTAATGTCTCTATTGACTTTGGGCAGTTTGGTTCCTGAAAGAGACAAGGATCTGCACAAGCCTGAACTTCTGAACTTTGAGGGGAAAATGACAGGTTTAAGGGAGGATATGGGGTAGCCGGTTTGGGAAGGCTCCCTGGTACCTCAGCCAGTGGGGAAAGGAAGGGCAAGAGACAGCCAGGAGTTAGGATTAAAGGGAGGCTTCAAAAGCTCGAGACAGAAAACCCTGCGGGTATGTGCCCCAGTGGACTCTCTCCCTGCACTGGAATAAAGTGGACGGACTCCTCTATTTCCTTTTAAACACAAATATTTGTGGATTTGTTTGTGGATTTTCCTGACACGCTCACAGCGCAGAGCAGGTCTGTGCCCACCGACTCGAGAGCATAGAAGCAGCCTAGAACCTCCCCGTCCTCATCTCCTGCTTGGATGCTTCGGGAGACAGGTGCCGAGGCAACTGCACGGTTCCCTCGCCATGAAGAATCCCAAGAATTCTGCAAATTTTCCTGCAATGGCTGTACTATTTACAGTCCCAGAATCAGCATGCCGCTTGCAATCCATTGACACTTTATCTACCAAGCACGAACGGCGTGCTGGAAGCCAAAAGCACCAAATCACACCAACTAGAAAGGACGGCAGAAAGGACGGCAGTAAGGTCTCCAGTCGCCAGCCCCGCCTGGCTGGAGCAGGGCCAGGCCGGAGGAGCGGGTCGGGCCGGCGGGGCCGGGCTGCGGGGCGGGGCCGCGCCCTCAGCGCGGAAAATGGCGGCGGCCGCCACCGCCCCCCCACCGCCCGCTACCTCCGCGTGCAGGAACACGGTCTTGTCCCGCGCCGACTCCCGCAGGACGCGCCGCACCCGCAGGTCCGACAGCGTGAAAGCGGCGGCGCCGCCGCCTTGAGTGGCGTCCCCGCCATTCTTCTCCTCCTCCTCCCGCTTCCTCTTCGGCTGCGGGCCCTCCGCCATGGCTCGCGCCCGCCCCCGCACTGCGCACGCGCGGCGCCTCGGGGCGCGCTGGCACATGGCGCCCCCGGGCGGCTCGGAGGTCGCGCGCCCCCGCCGCTCCTTCTCCCGCAAACGCCCGAACGGGGGATTGAGACAAAAACACGGAAAACCATCAAAATTTAAAACTTCTGCATTTTCGTAGTCGCAACTATTCCGTGCAACGTCGCTGCCTGCCTCATCCTATCGTACCCGCAGCCCAGCAGGCACTTTGTCAGCTTAGTAGGGGTCCCAGAGCCCTCAGGACAGAGAATGCCAGCACAGTGAAGAGCTCTCTTGACCCCGAGAACCACCCGATACCAGAGCTTAGTGTTTGTGTGACAGATGTCCCTGTCCTTTGCTGAGGAGATTTTGGCCACCAGGACGTGGTGGGCTCTGGTCTGCTGTCCATCATGGATGTGGAGAACTCCCTATCCTTGGTCCCAGGTCTGGTCTGGCAGCTCAGGTTTGACCTCAAGGTCCAATGGGACACGCCAACACCCAGATCCAGCGGTGACAGCTCCATGATTCCCATGGGAATGCATCTGCCTGCTCCCAGCGCTACTCCCTGCTTTTTGTGGAGCTCCGGCACAGTTCCTGGAGGTCTGCAGGGACAGCAGATGAGCTCCATTAGCAAACAATTACTTAAAAAATCAACTTTAAATAAATGTATGGCATCTGGTCCCTTCCCATGGTCCTCACCCCATGGACTGACATTTCACCAGCATCCCACAGGATACTCACAGTGCATGACAGTGTCTCTGATCTGCCTGAAGCTCTTCTCCTTCAGCACCATGTAGATGTAGTAGATGTTCCGCAGCTCCCTGGGATAATCCTTGCGATCCACGTCCTTCAGCACTGGGATGGTGCGTCCGTTGGCCATGGGAGCCTCAGCCAAGGCCTGGTGCATCTGGTACCTGCACCAGGGGTCCTGCAGGAAGCCGGGGGTTATGAGCATGACCCAGCAGTGGCTGTTCTGCACGGCATCACACAGCTCTGTCACCACCGCGCTTCCCACCACCGCATCCCGCAGCTGGAGGAAGCAACGGAAGCTCTCAGGTTGGCCCTCCAGGTAGGACACCAGCTCCAACACCAGCTCCACGTCCCCCTCACTGTGGCAGATGCAGACATCGTAGCTCTTGTCCCACCGCGGACTGTCTGAGGCGCTGATGTCCACTACTGACACTGGCGACAGGGAGATGGAGCTGGTGGCCAGGCTCGTGCCAGAAGAGCTGGAGCTCTTGGCAGAGGATGAGGAGGAGGAGGAAGGCGAGGATGAAGCAGAGTGGCTGGACTTGAGGCTTTCCACTGAGCTGGACTTGGGTTTGTGCAGGAGCCGCCTAAACCAACCTGCGGAGTGAGGTCACAGTCAGTTTTGGGGGCTCAGCACCCCCTGCACTTCCCAAGCACAGCACCATTCAATCTGCAGGACACCCCCTGTTGGAAAGGGGTGGATGGGATCTCACCTTGACCCCCAAAACCATTCTGGTCCCTGAAACTGAGCTGCCACCAACACGTGAATGCTGTGGCATTGTGAGGAGCAGCCCATGGGCACCCTGGTGTTCTGCTGGGGAGGGGATGGTGTGAGGGAGGGGACAGAGCACGGTTTATTCCCAGACTCACCAGCCATAGTGGGCAGCACGCTGCTCAGCCACTGACTGCCAGGAGGACACCTCTCCTGAGAGCACAAAAGAGGAACAATAAACTGAGAGCAAGAACTGCTTCATGGCAAGTCTCAGTCCCAGAAACTCAGTGTGCTCTGTTCCAGGGACCTGCACCTCTGGGGTGCTCTTACAGCCCCAAAATCACCCCCAGTACATCTGCCTCCCCAAAATGTGCTGGGAAGGAACATTTACCTGTTACTGGCTCTCTCCAATGAAGATACACACCTGCAGCAAGCGAGGCCAAGAGAGTATGGGGAGGAGAAACCCTCATTCCCATCAGTGGGAAAAGGATCCTGTGGAGGGGAGAAGTGGGAATGAGCTGGGATCACCAGGGATGGACTGGGTGCTGGCAGACCAAAGGCAGGGTGGGTGATGCCCAGAGCTGTGCATCCTTGGTGCTGCCTGCCCTGGCATTCCTGTCTGTTCACACCAGCTGACACCATCCTCAGCACTGTGCTCCCAGCATGGTTTAGGGAGCCTAGACACTCCCTGCGGACACCCAGGAACAGCAACGTGGCAAACAGCTGCTGTTTTCCACTGCTGGCATCACTCCTTCCGAAATGAAACACCCCAAGTCATGCTGAAGCCTTTCCCCTACTCTAAAACTGGCCCAGGACTGTAGGAAATGCCCACAAAACCTCAGCACACCCACGGAAACCACAGGGTCCAAGTGGCACCACTCAGTGACAGCCAAAAGCTCAAGTGTGACTGGAACAACGAGCATGGACAGTGAGCAGTGGGGGGAAGTTGGAGGCATGCTTACCTGGAGTGCAGGAGTCTGGCACCGGAGCAGAGAAGGGGATGCATCAGCCCCTGGGTTTGGCAAAGAAAGATCTTCTGGGATTACCTGGGTGGAAGGGGACAGGTAGAATGTTCACTGTGCAGTCTAGTGGGATCTGCAGTGAATGAGAGGCTGATCCATCCTTGCCGCTGCCACATCCAGAAGCGGTTCCCAGTGAAGCTGCCCTGGGCTGAAAATGAGGGCAGTGCCACCCACCTGCCTCCCCAGGGACAGAGTGGAGGAGCTCCCTGAACACCCAGGTGCCCCCAGCTGCCAACAGCTCCAGCCTCTGCTGGGGAATGTGAAAGCAAAGGCAGGCTACATGGGCCGGGACTGCGGGGAGGGGAAGCCAAGCCCTGTCAAGGGCCTCCCTCCCACATCCGCCACATGCCGTCACTGTCTGGGTGTCAGCGTGCCCAGCCCTCACCAGCACTCACATCTGCTTTCCTCTCTGTTTTCCTGACTAAATACACACAGGTCCATGTTTGCCACTCACACTTATTTTATTAGTTAAATTTACCTAACAAGTCATTCTATCCACCCCAAAATCCCCCCTGTATTTCTCCTTCCCCAGATCTCGTTCCCGTGATGCTGTGGTGGTGGCCAACAACTGACACTGCCTTCATCTCCTCATCATCCTCAAGCCCTCCAATGCCTGGTGGTTCCTCCTCAATGCCCTGTGGGAGATGAGCTCCAGGTGAGTCCTGGTTCCATTCCCCGAGAATCTGGGGGTCTCCAGGGCCCACATGCCCATCCAGCTTCCTGACAGGCTGTTCCTGGCACAGGAGATTTCCCCATCTCTTCCCTGCCTAGGGAACAATGCCTGGACCTCTGATGTGGACACTAAATCCTCCAGCTGCTGCAGTGTCACTGTGGCCAAGCTGGTGGCCCAGCACAGTGTGGAGGTGATCCAGGAGGTGACCCACACCCCATGGGACACCAGAAGGTGGGAGCCTGGGGGTCCAGTCCCAGTACTGAATGTGTCCTTCCCTCTGCCATCAGGGTGAGGTGTTACCCTCACCCTAGATAATAGCAAAGCCCCTTGACCTTAGATCCCCAGAGAGCATGGCCCTGCCACTCACATGGGAGCATCTCCAGAGTGAGCCCAGGGTGGACTAGAGTACAAAGTTGGGTCAGCATCTCCCTCACTGTTAACCCTGGAGTGGTGGCCATCACACCCCCACTGTACACAGTACCACAGAGCTCCCACTGTGGGGTCCCCACCTCTACCCCAGCAGGGAGAATCACAGAACCCCAGAATACTTTGGGTTGGAAGGGACCTTAAAGATCATCTTGTTCCAAGTCCCTGGCATGGGCAAGGACACCTTTCAGTAGTCCAGGCTGCTCCAAGCATTGGCCTTTGAAGGCCTGGCCTTGGCAGATGGTCATGTTCACCTAACTCAAGGTGTTCGTGGAGAGGGCAGTCCGTGCCAGTGCCCATCACCCCAATTTCAGGACTGCTGCACCTGACCCCTAAAAACACCCCAGTGTCCCCCATATGCTTGCAAGCTGACTGGGACAACAACCCCCACACCTCCAGGCCTGAAGGGAATTATTTCCCTCAGGGAAAAGTCCCATGTCCTCTGACCCCCAAAAATATCCACCCCTCAACATCCCATGCCAGGGCTAGTCAAGACTGCCTTTCATCAATGCCACCACGAGCCAGCTGTGCCCCAGGACTGAATCCACCTCCTTGCTTGGCACATGACTACTGTTTGCTTCCTCAGCCCCAGGGACCTTGGAGTCTCTTGGGAAGGAGGGCTGAAGATCCCCCAACACCCACCAGCACCTATCAGGCTTTTGGGGACCAAATGACCACTCTACCACTGGGTCTCACAGGTCTTTGAAGAGCTCCTGCTGGACACTGAATGTTCCCTCCATGCTACCACCTGGCTGTGGCTTCCACAAGTAAATACCATGTCTACTCACCCACCACCTTCAGCAAAACAACAGAGCAGGGCACAGTAGCACCAAACCATGTGAAATGGGGGGCATTCCCTGATGGCTTTGACCCCTTGCCATAAACACCTCCCCATCCCCAAAGATTTCCCAAGCCATACCATCTATGAGCCCTGGGAGGCACCTTGGGGGTGCAGGAGCAGGCAGGATCCTTCTGCAGGGCCCCCAGCCCACCATCAAATGCAGTGCTGAGAGCCAGAGGAACCTGGGCAGCCTGTGCCCAAAAATGCAGTGAATTCCCTGAGAGACACTGGGCACTTCCCTACCCCTTCAGCTGCCTTTCTCTCCACCAAGCAGGGGACATCAGTTGGCCCCTCGGTGGCCAAATCCCAAAGGAAAAAGCACAAGGCTGAGTGGTACTGAGCCCCACAGGGACCCACAGGCCGCCAGTCATGGCCCCAGCAGCACTCATCCCACTGGGACCCATTTCCCATTAGTCCCTGCCCCGGCACTGCTGCCACCACCCCAAAAATCAACTCCCGAGGACAGGACCCAGAGGAGGGCAAGTCACCTGCCTGTGTGAGTCAGCCCACAGAGGGAACACACAAACCCTAAACCCCAAGGGGTAGCGCCATCTGGATCAACTTCCAGCCTGCCTCAGCAATAACATGAACGTTATTAAAGGAGTAATTAAGCAGGCACAGCTGTGTTCACAGCCTGCCTTGACCCACCAGCAGCAGCACCACACTGAAATCCCTGCAGCAGCAGTTCGGAACCTGTGGTTTACAGGATTGCCTCTGGAATTAAGAAACAGGTGCTGCAAGGCAGGGTGAAATAAAGGTGGTTCTGTTGACAAAATAAGGCTAATTTTGTCCCTAAAAACACTATGAATGTTTCATTTACGGTGCCAGTACAAAACAGTGCGCAGCTACCCAAAAAACACAGAATAATTTTTCTCCTGGAAAGCTCTAAGTACATCCAAATTCCGCCACGCGTATGCTTGAAAGCATCGTAGCGGCCGTCCAGGCCCAGGCACCGCATGTACCTCATAGGGCTGGAGAGGCGGCCGCACATACACGAACCGCGGCAACGGCAGCCGGCGGAGGAGAAGGCGCTGAGGGGTAGAGGGGCACGGGGACACCGTGGGCCCGGCGCGGCCCCGGCCCGAACAGACAGACACACAGACAGCCAGACGGACACACACACACACACACAAACAAACAAACAAACAAACAAACAAACGCACAGACCGACCCGCTCGGCGCCGCCTCCCAGCCCGCCACTGCGCCGCGCATGCGCCCGCGCCCTTTCTAACCGCGCAGAGCGCCGCGAGATGCCCACCGCGTTCCCACGCTGGCCCCGCCTCTTCCGCCGCCAGCCAGTGACGGGGCGGGGCGGGAGGGGGCGGGGCCTCGTCACGCGGGGCGGGGCGGTGTCTCCTCAATGGGGGCGCGCGCGCGGCGCCAGGTGCGTGCGGGGCGCGCGGGGGCGGGGGGCGGGCGGGGCGCGGTTGCCATGGAGACAGCGCGGGGGGGCTGTTGCCATAGCGACGGGCACCGCCATAGTGGGGGGGTCCCATGGCCGCCGGGCTGAGGGGACGGAGCGGCCTGAGGGCAGCGAAGGAGGCCGGGCGTGAGCCGGCGGGCCGGGGAACCTCTGGCCCGGCTGAGACGCCCCGTCGCCCTCTATAAAAGCTCGTTTTTATTGATGTGTCCCCCTGGGAAAGGAGCCTCGGTGTCCTTCTCCCCGCCTGCTGAATCCCCGTGTTGTTGCTTTTCCCGCAGCTTTAGCGAGGAGGGCACAACGGAGAGCACAGGTAAGGGCTCGAACAAACCCGAAGGGGTGAGCTCCCTCCCCGCTTCCCTGTGCAGAGTCAGTTCTGGAAAGCCAGCGTGCGTCCGTGGGAGGCGGTGGGACACAGCTCAGCCAGGCTTTGCTGTGTCACTGCCTCTCCTTGCGCATGGAGCCACTGGGAAGCACGTGGGGAATCACAGCGTTGAATAAAAACCTCTGGTGTGTTTTGACTCAGGTCCAAGGAGGCTGAATCCTGTGTTTTTGTGGCTTGGCCAGGAGCAGAGCTTGTCCTCAGTCTCATTGTCCTTAGAGGCTGTGTTTTTCCAGGATGGTTTTGGTCCAGCTCCCGTGCAGCTCCCACGTGGAGGGGTAGGCTTGGGAATTGGCCAGGGACAGCTCAACTTAAAGCTGAAACATAGTGGCTTTTAAACTATCTTATCTCAACACCTTAAAGCCGCTGAACTGAAAAAGAAGCCGGGAATTGCATCTCTGCGGGTGGCAGTTCTCAGCATCAAAATAAGCTAAAAATAATGAATGAGCGGTAGGTTTGTCCTTGATTCTTTTGGGAATTTGTGTGGACTCTTCTGGAAAAGCCTGTTTTCCAGTGTGCAGCTGGATCACTTAGCTTCAATTTTAAACTTCCAGGTGTAGCTTTAGTTGTGTGCTGGGTGCTGAGGATGGAGATGGACTTTTCTGTGAGGTGGGTGAGAAAATGTTCTATTAGTTCCCCATTTTGGCTCTGCAGGCTGGGCTCTGTGCTGACTGGGTGGTGTGGTTGTGTTTTGCAGAGCTGCAGAGAGGTTTTTGTAAATACACACCCTTGTGTGAACATCAACCTTTGTTTGACATGTGTGGTGTTCAGGTGTTTGCTTTTACCTGGGACGCACCTTCATATTTTCAACATTTCTGCAGCTGGATGTCTGTGTCACACAGGGAGTTGCTGTGGTTGGGTTTCTCCAGTTTTGGTGACTTGGGCACCAAAGTTTACAGCTGATGTCTGGAAGGCTTTAGGATAAATTGAGGGATTTTTGTTATGTGGAGGGAGAAGGAGAACACAGCAAACCCACACAGGGAGTCTCTTTTAACCATGATAAAAATGATGGCGATAAAGCTGCGACAGGGGAACAGGGCAGCTGAGCCTGGAATCCATGGAGTGTTGTGTTTACCGTCCTCAGCTCCCTGTAGTCTAAATAGCTGGAAAGTTCCCAGTGTCTGAAGAAGGCTGGAGAGGCGCTTCTTATCTTGTAAGTGCCTTTGGCTCCCTCTCCTCCATGGCACCTGTGTTCCCAGGGGAACCTGCAGTATCTGGTGTGGTTTTTTCCCATGGCAGTGTCATGCTTTGAGGTAATCCCATTTAATTTTGGCTACCTCAGCTGTGCCAACACGATCCATCCCCCTGGGGAGCAGAGTTTCTCCCCAGGACTAAAAACCAGAGGTTTCTATTTCTTGGCTGAATCCCCGTGAATTCTTTTTAAGACATGTAATAACTTTTTTGGAACTAGACTGTATTTATAATGAGGATTTTGTTCCTTTATGGCTCTCTGCACTAAATAATAGACCTGAAGGTTGAAGGTCATTATAGCAGAAAACCTTACAAGGTGATTATAATTCCAAAAGGTGTTTTTTCCTAAGTTTAAAATTGCTTTTTAAATGTCATTTAGAGGCACTTAAAATTGATTTGATGGCTCCATTCCTGCTGTTAATAGCATGGGAATGTGCAGGGTGAGCAAGATGGGAGCAGTGCTGAGGCAGGTGGAAGCAAACAGGGGAGCTCTAGGTGGGAGTTTACCAACAGCCTCGATATCCAAGGCTCAGCTGATGATTCACAATGCAAAGATAATTATAAGCTTAAATTTTATCCAATTTAGAAAGTGAGGAAAGATTTACTTTTACCTTGGTTGTAGCTCTGCTTCTGCAGAGGGGCTGAGGGCAGACCTGGCACCAGCAGGAGCTCAAACTTCCCTCTGAAACACTCCAGTTATCTATTGCTAGTCCCTGCCTCATCTAAAGCATCTTTGCACCACTAAATAAAATCTGGCTGGCTTTGTGAAAGCAGCCTGTCCTTCCAGAAAAATCAGCTGATCCAAAAGGAGAGATGGGACCCTCCTGGGAAGGAAGGAGGGCTTTTCCCCCCTTTATTTTTGCAGCGTGCTTGGCTGCATTCACTTAGAGGGGATTTGATGGTGAATCTGACAGGTCCTGTGTCCAGCAGGTCCTCCTGTCTTCCTGACAGTCCCTACTTTGGTCTTTGGAGATGTAATCCCCCAGAATAGTTCACCTGAGGCCTGACAGGTTGCAGGTATTCAGGGGTGATGAAGCTGCAGAGGTTCATTGTCAGAACAGCGCTGAGCTCCTGGGCTCAGTGTGGGTTGGAAAAATACGGAGTACAATGTTCACAAGAGGGTGTGATGGAGAAGCCCTGCCTGGCATGCACAGAGAGGGGAAAACCAGGGGATTCCTCACTTGCTAAAGGCCTTTGACACTTTTATCCAAAATCTGGGCCCTACAGTAAGGCCCAGTAAGATAAAAAGGTGATTATTTGGAGTGATAAGTAGCACATGTTCAGTAATGTTTCAGTAGGTAGGTAGTGAAAACCAGCTCTTTGAGGTGTTCTACTGCTGGTACAATGATTTATTATTGAGCAGCGTGCTGTGCTGGAAAGTGTCCCTGCCCATGGCAGGGGGGTGGAACGACACGAGCTCTAAGGTCCTGTCCAGCCCAAACCAATCCATAATGCCATTGTATAAAGTTTTCTGAAGGGGTCAGAAGGTAAAGGCTGCACACACAGTGTAGCTGAGCATCTGACAGTGTCACTTTGCCCTGTTCTTGTCATCCAGCACTGAGAGGTGGTGCTTTCCTAGAATATTGGCTGATTGCTCAAGTGATCCTGCCAACACTTGTAGGTCCTACCTGGAGAGACCTGCCCACTGTCACCTGCTGGGCTGCTGGGGATCAATCACAGCATCTCATATCTAGAACAAACCCTCAGATCTCCCTGAGATGGCAAAACCTGCAAAAACTCTTTGATTTTGGGTCAGCAGCTCTTCCTCAGCATTTCCTTTGGCCAAAAACCCTTGTTGTTTTTGATGGACTCTTCATTACAATTGGCAAAGTAAAAGCAGAGGAGGGTGAACAGTTTCCATTCCCTTTTCATAGACTTATTTGGGAGAAGCAGAGTGGGAGAGTACTGCGTGCTGGCAGAGCTTTTGTATTTTATGTGACGGGCTGTTGAAAGAGTTCTCAAACTGCACTTCCTTTCCATGGGCTTTAAGGTCATTTCCCAGTGCTTGCAGACTCATGGCGGGCTGGGAAACCCTTCTCTCATCACCAGAGAATGAAATGCTCTCCGTGGCTTTTTGGAGCCAACAAAAATCTCTTTGTCTTCTTTTCCCTCCCACTGTTTCCCAAACAGCAAGTTTGCTGACAGTTGGGAAGGGGAGTGCTGCTCCAAGATCCAGGCTCTTTGGGAAAATGAGTGGCTGAGGTGAAACGAGGGGTCTGGCAAAGTGTGTTTTGCTGAGGCAATCACACCTGGGAAAAACAGCCAAGGATTTTATGGTAAAAGAGGTTAAGGAAGAGGATGAGACTGTGGGACAAAGTTCAGAGACAAAAACATGCAATTCTCAGCCTGGAGGTGATCGTGGAACGATAACAAAGCTGAGATTTATCCACCTGTGCAAAGCTGGTTCTGTATAACCTTGTTGTCCAGGTGGTTTTGTCCATGTGCAGTGACTTTGCTTGTGGTGATTTCTCTACTACAGAAACTGGATGGCTTCTACAGTGAGCCTGGGCAAGGAAACATTATTGGAAGATGGAATGCCACCTGCAAAAAAGCCCAGGTAAATTTAATTATACCCCAGTGAATTTGTTCTAACAAGAGCCTTTTCCTTTGCCTCGCATTGTTCTTTAAGGACTGTGACTCCTGGGGCCACAGCTGTTTTGTTTCCTGATCCAAGAACTGTGCGCTGGCTGCTGGCCGTGCCCTGGGCTTTCCTGCTGTTTGTGGAACAAAGCCTTCACTCCCAGAATGTACTTTTTTTGAGTTTTAACCCTCAGCCAGGGGATGTGGTCGCACTCAAAGCTGGATTTTTCTGTCCTGTCTCCAGGGTCCTGTCCACTCCCAGTGTCAGGTCAGACGTGGTGGTTGTGCTTCTTCGCTTGAGTTGGATGGTGGTTTCCAGGAGGACAGGGACTTACTCAAATTAATATGGTTTAATTGCATGTAAAGGCTAAATAATCCATGCTGAGGCTCCCTGTGCTTAGAAGTAGGTGGTTTTACAGTTCTGTGAGTGAGGACCTGGCTGGTGGATAATTCTGTCTGTCAGAGACTGAGACTGTGGCTGCTGCATGCTCAAAAGTTGTTATGAACAAGCAGCTAATTCAACTGCGGGGTTGTCTCCCACTAATTTAATTTATTTGCAAGTTCTGGAGGGCTGCAGGATAGTGCTGTGTGGTGCTGAGGTTGATCAGTGACCCTGGAATGTGCAGAAGAGTCGCTGGAGATGATTTTTTCCTTGCCCAGGATATCAGGGTAGAAACAAGTGCATTTGTCAGCATGGAACAGAATGCCTCTTTCAGAATTAAGACTTGGGTATTTGTTATTATTTTGAATTTCAATCTCTGTATTTCCAGTAGTGTTTTTATACTAGCTCATTAGCATGAATACTAATTTATTCCTCACACAAGGCTTGCAGTCCTCAAATTAAACCCTGTTTGCCAGCAGTAACAGTGAAGTCCTCCTCAAGGAAAGGGTTAAGAAGTCTGTTTTCATAGGCAGGGGCTGAGGGAAGGCACAGCTCCATCTGTGTGGTGTTGGTTTCCTCTTCCCTTCTCACTAAATATCACGTGTTTGCTGATAAAGCTCATTTCTTCCATACAAGTTGCTTTCCCAGGCAGCTCCTCCAATCCTGCAGGTCCCTGCTGCAGAAAGCAGCTGGGCACCAGGCAAGGCAAGGAGCAACACATCTGCTTAATAAATGATAAAGGTTTAAAAGCTCTGTGCGGGTGTAAAGCCAGGAAAACAGGGAGGAGGAATAAGGAGAACACAGCCCTGCAGCCCTTTCATGTGACTCTGTATCATCTGGGATATTCCAAAAGGTTGGCCTGGAGCATCCTGCTGACATTGCAGGCATCACAGGGAAGGGATTTCTGGTACAGCTGAGGGGGTTCCTCAGGAAACTGGGTCTGGGGCCCTCCAGGGCAGAGCTAGGAGGAAGCCTTCCCTTGCTTTTCTCTGTGCTGGGATAAGTGGAGCTAGTGTCTCAAGGCCCCTGTTCTGCACCTTGTTTAAACCAGGTTGCATTTCCAGCTGCGTGGGGTCTGACACACATTTTATCTCAGGATGTAGAATGTGTGTGTCCCATTCTCTAGTGCTCACCACACCTTTCCCATGCCTTCCAGTCTTCCAGCTAACTGTTATTAATAGACTTTCCTTATTCCAGATTTTTAGTGGATTAGCTTTGCTGCAGAAGCACCCCAGGGCATCATTGACTTCCCCAGTAAGCATCCTGGTAACAGATTTGATTCCCAAAAAGGTTGTAATTACAGACCTTGTATTGGCAGCATTTGTGCTGCTGATCCATGCAGCTGCCTGCTGTTCTTTAAGGACACCAAGCTGCTCCTCTCGTGCTCTGTCAGAGAGCCCCAATGAATATTTGATTCAAAATTTAAGCACAGGGTACCCCCCTCTCCCTCAGTCTGCGTGTGCCACCACCCCACACACCCTTCCACTCATGGTGGTACCAGCTGTGCTCCTTTCTCCTTTTGCAGGAAGCTGTTGCCAAGCCTCAAAACCAAGAAGCCTCGGGAACTTGTTTTGGTGATTGGGACAGGAATTAGTGCTGCAGTTGCTCCTCAAGTCCCAGCGCTGAAATCTTGGAAGGGGCTGATTCAAGCCCTCCTGGATGCTGCTATTGACTTTGATCTCCTGGAAGATGAAGAGAGCAAACGGTTCCAGAAGTGTCTCCATGAAGACAAGAACCTGGTCCATGTTGCCCACGACCTTATTCAGAAGCTGTCTCCGGTCAGTGTGCTTGTACCTGCCCTGAGCATAGGATTTGGCTTTTGGAAATAGCCAGATTTGGCTCTCCAGCAATGGTGCCCCCATCCCAACAATTCCTCTATGTACAAGGAACCACAGGTGCACTTACTGTGCCAGGTGCCTGTGACATAACCCTGCTGTGGATGTGGGTTTTGGGTATTTCACTTGGACCAAGATGATTAAAGGGATGGAGCACCTTCCTATGAGGAAAAGCTGAGAGAACTGGGACTGTTAAATCTGGAGAAGAAGGCTTCAGTGGTGACCTATTGTGGCCTTCCAATACCTGAAGGGAGCTGACAAGAAAGATGGAGAGAGACTGTGGACAAGGGCCTGGAGTGACAGGACAAGGGGCAATGGCTTCACACTGTCAGAGGGCGGGGTTAGATGGGATACTGGGAAGAAATTCTTCCTTGTGAAGGTGCTGAGATTGCCCAGAGAAGCTGTGTCTGCCCCATCCCTGGGAGCATTCCAGTCCAGGCTGTAGGGGTTTGCAGCAACCTGGGATAGTGAAAAGTGTCCCTGCCCATGGCACAGGGTGGGACAAGATGGCAGAGTGGGTTTTAATGTCCTTCCCAACCCAAACCAGTATGGGATGCTGTGATCCTATGACTGTGCTGAAGGCGAGCACCCACCCTGGTGCAGCCAGGGCTCTGTGTTTGCCCTACAAGGACCCAGAGCTTTGCAGGGTGTTGGGGAAATGTGGGTAGTTTTTATGGGGTTTTTATTTGGCATGAGGTGTTACGGGGCCAGGCTCTGATCTCAGTCTGTCTCCCCTCCTCAGCGCACAAGCAACGTTCGCTCAACCTTTTTCAAGGACTGTTTATATGAGGTGTTTGATGACCTGGAATCCAAAATGGAAGATTCTGGGAAGCAGCTGCTTCAGTCTGTTCTTCACTTGATGGAAAACGGGGCTCTTGTGTTAACCACAAACTTTGATAACCTGCTGGAGCTGTATGCAGCACACCAGGGGAAGCACCTCGAGTCTCTTGACCTGACTGATGAAAAGAAGGTAAAGGATGATTATTTCTTTTGTCAGGGACTGTGGTGGTGCAGAATGTGTTCTCGTGCTGCCTGAGGGCATTGAAATGATTGTAGTGGTTTTTAACTGGTGGCAGACAAGCTCCAGGCAGAGGCTCTGGCTGTCCTGGGCAGCAAGCAGAGGAATGAGGAGGAATGGTCCTTTCTGGAACGCTGGTTCGCTGGCTGCCATCCAGTGCTCAGGGGGAGTCCTTAAGCCTGCTGTTACTTTGATCTCTGTCCTTGAAACTTCTGGCTTGGCCTTGCTTCCACATAAGGCTCGGGTTGATGTTTCTAATCCACATGAGAAACTCCACACGAGATGCAAAGCTGAACTTTTTCTTTTTATAAGGTGCTGCAAAGTGCTTTTTGTCAGGGCTGCAGCCTTTGAGGCTCCCCTCTTGCTCCATGTCCTCTTCCTGCCATGGCTGGAATGGCTCCTCCTGCTGCACTCTCAGAGCTGCTCTCTATGCAAAAACCCCTCCTCATGCCCCAGTCAGGCTGTGAAACCCTGAACTCTGCACCTGCCCACCTCATCTCTCCATCATGGTTTTTCTGGTGGGGAGCATCTCTGCCTTCTCTTTGCATGTTAAACACCCTCAATGTCTGTGTCCTGTGCAGTCCTTTCTCTCTTTTCATCCTCATTTCTGTGCTTCACGTTTCCTGCGTGACCTCTTAATCTACATGGCTGGAAGTACTTACAGTGTTACAAGTAAGCATTCTAATTATTGCAAGCTTAAATGAGCTGAGGTCTGCAGGAGTAAACTGAGAGCCTTGGAAGCAGCTGTCTGAAATGGAGGTCAGCTCAGCTGGTGACTCCCTCAGAGCCAGTAGGGGCCACAAAATAAAACTTGATAGATTCGAGAAACATGCTCATGTAGGAGTTGTAGCTTTTTCTCCTTTTTCTGGTCAATCTGGCATTTTGATTCAGTCTTCTCATCACATTCACCAGTCAGCTGAAGTGCTGACCCAAACGAGTACCACAGGCCATGGTATAGAGGCTGATGGAGGAGAGAAGATGAGGAAGAAGCAGCCTCTTTGGAATGCTTCCCCAGAATGTTACATTTAGCAGTGCTGTGGTAGCCAACATGATGCACTCACCAACATTGCTGCTGGTTTGTGTTGTGCAGGTGCTGGAGTGGGCTCAAGAGAAGAGGAAGCTCAGTGTCCTGCACATCCACGGCGTCTACACCAACCCCAGCGGCATCGTCCTGCACCCGGCTGGCTACCAGAACGTGCTGCGCAACACCGAGGTCATGGTGAGCCACGCTGGGGGCCAGGCTTGTGCAGCTACAGCTCCCACTTGGGTCAGCTGGGCATAGCTCAGCTCAGTTTAGACTGATCTTCACAGAGGGTGGGGGACAATTAATTAGATATGGGAAATAGGAGTGGTGAATGCCCTGGACTGCTAAGGTGCTAGATCACCTCCCACACTTGCTGAAGGATGGCATTGCTGCAGAGCTTCCCCGGGGATAGGGCAGGTGCTGTCTCTTGTGAGGACGACGCTCACCTTGACCAACATCTTTCCCTTTCTTAAAGCGAGAGATTCAGAAGCTGTATGAAAATAAGTCCTTCCTCTTCTTGGGCTGTGGTTGGACAGTTGATGACACCACGTTTCAGGCCCTGTTTTTAGAGGCTGTCAAGCACAAGTCAGACCTGGAGCACTTCATGCTGGTGCGGAGAGGGGATGTGGATGAGTTCAAGAAGCTCCGTGAGAACATGCTGGACAAAGGGATCAAAGTGATTTCCTACGGAGACGAATACGCTGACTTGCCCGAGTACTTTGAGCGGCTGACAAGTGAGATTGCCATGCGGGGCTGCACAGGTATGGGGCAGGGGCTGGGGACCCTTGGCTGTCACCATGCAGGGTAGAAAGGGATAGTACCCCCTGTTCTCCATGCTGTATAGAGATCCTTGAAGCCTTTTTGCAAAAAAAAGCAAACATGTCCCTTAAGTGTAGCTGGATTTGCCGTTTACTTTTCTGAAATCAGTCTGTGTTTTACAGTTTAAACAGCTGTACTCCTTCCCACGCTTGTCTCCTAAACTTTGTTTTTCATGTGCAGCTGTTTGTTCTGTTTTTAGTGAAGGGCATTTAGTCTCACCCTTGTGCTGCTCAGCCTGAGCCAATGCTTTTATACAAGAGGTATCACTAATAAATCACAAAAGTGGGGGAAAGTGGGTTCACTGGCTAGAGCCTTGCTGGCAGGTTAGCCCAGCCAGGAAAGCCTGTGTGAAACCATGGCATGTGTGAAAACCTGGGTGAAAACATCGGTAGCTGGCTCTCCACCTGACACTGATCTCTGCTCTGCCCCAGGTGTGCCCAAGGAGGTGCAGCAGCTGAACGGCTCTGCCACTGCCCACGCTGAGGTAAAAGGTAAGGAAGGCTTTCTGGAGCCAAGGGGCTTCATCCTGTGTTGCTCCCTGGAGTCCCAGGCAGGCTTTCAGCCTTTGCTTCCACGCAGGATGCAGCCCCTGAGCCGCAGCCATACCCAGGCCGAGCTGTGGCAGGGACTCCTGGGCCAGGCCCAGGCCAGGCCAGCAGCCCTCAGGGAGGCCGGAGCCCACCACTGTCCCACTGCTGTCCAGCACTGAGCCAGGACCCTTCCGGCAGGGACAAGGCCAGGACTGAGCCACCACGGATGAACACCTGGTCTAACATAGCAATTGTGGTTTTACTGGGGCTGTGTGTGCCTGCAGAGTGCAGTATCCCCGAGGGAGCTGCAGCCTCCTCTAACTTCATACCTAGTGCTTTTATATTCTGTATTTCAATTAAAAAATGAAACTTGAGCTTTTTTTTTTTTTTACTGGAAGCTCTAGTTTTCTAGTCCTGTCTTTTTACTGTACAGTATTTTGTATGTTGAAGTTGTATTAAAGGCCTGCTCACTGAACTCTGGCTGCTGTATAATTTAAAGGCCCTTTCACCCCTCACACTGGTGAGAGTTCACCTCCCCCAGACCAAGTAGGAAACAGGTCCTAGCTAGAGACAAGTTATTTATACACAGAGAACAAATTATGAAGTTTATTTTATATAAATTATGTCTCTTAGCAGACAGCATTCAATTTATTGCACTATAGCACATCTGCAATACAGAGCTACAAGACATCGTCAGAGGTTTGTATTACTCAGTGTAGCACTTCCAACCGGGATCAAGAGGCACTCGGAGCGGGGAGAAAGGGTGCAGGAAAGCAGCAAGCAGCCACCATTCTCTTCCAGTATTAATGTGGTTTGGTTTTTTTTCCATTTTACTCGCAAATAACGCCAAGACCAGCGGGCAGGAGCCAGGCAGGGCATGCTGCCTTCCTTCTCTGGACCTGGCTGCTACAGCTCTCCAGCTCCTGCCCAAATACGTGGTGTCTGGGGACCCTGCTTCAGAGTCCAGGTGAGGACAGATATGGGGGACTTTAAGGCAATTTAGCATGTCCCCTTCCAGCCCAGCACAGGCCATCACCTTTTTTTTTGGTTTATCAGCTTCGGTGGAGCTGCCATGAGCAGCAACATTAACAGCCAGATCTAAAGCTGCCCCTAAGCCCAAGTCCCTCCTGCCTCCTCCCTAAGCTGGTCTAAAAATCAAAAGCAGCTCAGTAAAAAGCCTTTCAAACCCACCAAAAAGCACAGCAGATCCTGGCACCACCCACCCCCCCGTGCAGCATGAACAATACAAAGCTCTGGATTCGGCCTCCCCGCAAGGGAGCCTGTGTCACTGGACACAGAATGGAGGAACCCAAGCAAGGACTTTTTCTGGATAAAAAGGGGTTTATCCAAAAAAAAGTACTCCTCATGCCTTTATTCCTCCATTCTGTTCTGCACTACACGGGAAAGACTAGTTGGTGACAGGGTAAAGCAGGTTGTTCTGGGACATCTGCACACAGCAATTTGGTGTTTAGGCCTTCATGAGCGCTGCGACCACGGCCTTGGCGTTAAGGCTTCGCAGATCACAGTAGGTTTGTCCGGTACCAACAAAAACGATGGGCTTGCTCGTGATGTAGGTCATGGAGATGGCGGCACCCACCTGCCGGGGACAAGCAGCATTGTGAAATCCAGTGCTCCCCCTCAGGGAGCTCGTCACTCATTCATCCCCCATGTGTGGAAACCAAACTTCTAAATTTGCATTCAATGGTTTAAACACAAGAAGAAAGTGCAGGAGTGCCCTATGTTTGACAATTCCTGTCTCTCCCCTCCAGTCACTGTCAGGACTGTGCAGAGTCACCTCAGCAGCCTCCTTACCTTGTCATCGATGGTATCGAACTTGGTGAGGACGATCCCATCGATGAGACGTGGTGTCTGGGCCATGGAGTGATCAGCCAGGGCCTTGTTGAACTTGACCTGAGAGAGAAAAAAGATCTGAGAAATGCATTTGTGGTGCTGCCACCATCCAATTCTCTGGTAAAGCCTACAGAAACAGGTTATGTTCCCCCTTCATCTCTCAGGAAGAAAGCCACCATACTCACCAGCTGATCCACAGCCTCATTTCCCACCAGTGCTTCCCCAACGAACAGGACCAGGTCGGGAGCGTTGACAGCGATGAGTTTGGCCAGCGCGGTCATCAGGGGTGCGTTGTCCTGCATGCGTCCCGCCGTGTCCACCAGCACCACGTCAAAGCCCTGGTTCCGAGCTGGGGTGGCAGGGAGGCCGCGTGAAGGACGGCGCCGCCCCGGGACAGCGCCACCCGCCCCCAGCTCCGCACATACCGTAGGAGATGGCCTCCATGGCGATGCCCGCAGCGTCCTTGCCGTATCCCTTCTCGTAGAGCTGCACCATGGTGCGCCCGCCGTGGCTCTCCGGAGGGTGCAGCGCGTTGAGGCGGCGCGTGTGGGTGCGCAGCTGCTCCACCGCTCCCGCGCGGAACGTGTCACAGGCAGCAATGAGGACGCTGAAGCCGTTCTCGATGAGCCAAAAAGAGATCTGCAGGAGGCAATAAATAAGAAAAGCCCATTAGTAACCACACAGCCTGACCCCATCACCTGTGATCCAGGTCCTGTCCCACCTTGGCCAGGTTGGTGGACTTCCCGACACCGTTGACACCACAAAAAGTTATGACGTAGGGCCGGCGATGGCGCTGGGCATCCATGACATCACGGAGAACGTCCACACGGCGCTGGGGCTGCAGGATCTGCACCAGGGCCTCCTGCAGTGCCTGCTTCACCGTCGAGGTCACCGCTGGGAAAAGGGAATGGAAAGAGGATCTGTCATGCATGAGGAATACTCCAGAGCTCCAAACCACATGCAGGATGCCAGATGGACACTTACTGGTGAACGTTCCCATCACCTTCCCTTCCAGTTTCTTGGCCACAGATTCACAGAGCTGCACTGCAATCTCAGCTGCCACATTTTTAGCTTTGGGGAAGACAGAACAGGGAATCAGTGCTGCTGAGGTTATGCACATCACACATTGGTGTCAAAGGAAGGATGAAGTCAGTGTGCAAGCATTCCCATCAGACCTGACTGCTGCCCCCCTTTTGCTGCACTCTCGAGGGCTCCTTGGTGGTGACACAGGAACCCACCACAGTTCCTGTGGGCAAGAATATCCCAAACCACAGGCACTACCCACACCAGGGCCCACTCAACAAAGTACACGGAACCACCACTAATCTCACACCATGGATCCAGATGTACCAATCAAGTGATCCTTCATCTTCTCCAACACAGGGTCCATGTCCTCTCTGGTCAAGCTCTTGGAACCCACCAGACCCTTCAGCATGCCAAACATGCCCCCCAGGCCACCCTTCTTCACACTGTGGAGAAGCAGAAGAGTCACATTGAGGTTTGAAAATTATCATCTGCAGAGATGAGATGCAGAAGAGCTTGCCCTGAGAGGACAAACACACCAGTTTGTGCTTCCTGCATTACTGGTTAGACTGGAACAGGAGTTACGGGAGAGAAATCAACAACCATGTGACAAGCAAGGGAAGCCTCTACCTGGGTTTTGATGGGTTCTGGACAGCTTTCTCCTCCTCAGCTTCATCATCACTCTCATACTCCAGGTCATAGAGGCGGCCAGGCTCCCGATTTTTGTCCCCCAGGGCCTGCGAGGAGAAGAAGCGGCTTTATGGGCTGAGTGCCACAATCCTGGTGTCACCACTGAGGCAGGATGGGAATGAAAGAACTCCAGTTCAGAAGGCTCGATGATGTGAACACTAACAAACTTTATTTCAAATACATTGCTCTTTTATAGAGAGCATTGTGCAGACTAATTTCATTGGTCTTAAAGTAAAAACATCTCACACCATTGGTGTGCAGTGAATGACCCACTGTGGCAGAACATATCTATAAACAATGTGAACAAGAGAGAACTATTTACATTCCTTTGCAACTCTTTCCCAGGCTCTATTCTGGTTAGAAACTCTCCTTTCCCTCTGACTGAACTGAGAATACCCGTATCCTTGTTTCATGTTTCTTCATGATCCCTTCTCATCCAGGCACAGAGATTTCATAATGCCCAGATGATCCCAGAGAATGCATGACAGCAAATGGAGCCTGGCTTCTCCTTACCATGTCAGGGTCAAACTCCTCCACAGGACAAGCCTCCGCGCTGCCGTTGGTAGCAGAATTACTGTAATCGAGTACTTTGGCATTAGAGTTCCCCAGATCCCACACCCGGGGCTTCTTCCCCTTCTCCTTCTGTGCGTCGGGCTTTGGAGATCTGGTGAAACAAAGACCAGAAACATTGTGTTCAGTGCAGGGAAGTGGCAGGAGCCATCACCTCATTAGAAGACATGAAAAATAAAAGGCTGGATTACCCAGAAAGGCAGAAATTGACCTCTCCAATCTCCAGAGTTCATTTCTCTGAACTTTAACCCTGTATGGCACCACTTCCCCTCAAGCCAAGTATTGATGCACTACTGCTGTCTGCTCACTAAAGACGGGTCTGGACCTCTCCAAGGGTTTCTGCATCTCCCAGCAAAGGAAATCAGGTTCTATTACCCCTCCAAGACCCCCGTCTGTCTTCTCTCAGTCTTTTCAGCAAGGAGGGAAATCAGGGAAATAAGGTCCAGGAAAGTGAGGTCTGGCTTCCAGGGGTCACCAAAAGGAAGAGAGATTCAGCCATGACCTAGTTCAAAACACAGGCAGACTGATCATGCCCTCATCACCCACCTGGACTTCTCCCCAGCTTTCATGTGTCTCCTGAAAAATTCCTCCCGGTTCTTCTGCAGGATTTCATCCTTGGTCAGTTCCTCCTTGTCCCCTGCTGCTGAGAGCTGCTTGTCACCTGCAGATGCTTTACTGGGCGCTGCCACAGCTTCAGTTCCTGGCAGGAAGAGCCCCAACACAAGCTCAGTCCAGCTCCAAGTGGATTGGGAAAACACAGGCAGCAACACATTGCTCTGGAATATTTATTTCCCTCCCATTTATCTTTCCCATCAACTCACCATCCTTTTTGGAACCTTTGTTCTTCTTGTTCTTGACCTTCTCCTTTGGTTTCTCCCCTCGGGTTTCAATCATACACTTGACAGTCTTCTGGGATTTCTGAGACTGCTCAAACGTCTTCATTACCGTGGGAGCTCGGACTTTGCTGCTCTCCTCTGCATCCCTGCAGGGAGGTGACCCATTAGCCTGCATTTCAGCTCTTCCCCCGCTCCCATCTCTCCTCAAAACAGAAATTTAAGACAAAACCCAAGCTCTCTACCGGAGGAGGCGCATGAAGTCATCTTTAAAATCAAAGGTGCCATTTAAGAGGCCCAGGGCTCCTTTCTGCTGGAACTCGTTGCGATACTTGTCTCTGAACTCCTTATGGACGTCGTCTATCAACTTGTCCACATAGGTTAGAGTCAGGATCTTCTGGAAGCCCACCTGCCAAGGAGCATGGCCAACAGACACTGCACTTCCAGCTCATTCAACAGCAGCAAGCAAGCAAAACCCCCCTGGTTTAATTCAGAGTTCTTTAACTTGGGCAAGCTTCAGCCTGCACTTTCTGCTCCACCTTCCCAGGCTTTTAAAATGCCCCCAAAAAGGTGAAGAACAGCCCAGAGCTTCGCTTCAACAGGTGATTCTAACACACAGAGGCTTATCATGGCAACAGGGAGACGTAGGGCAAGGGCAGAAAACCTTTAGCTTATCTGTGGGTCAACAGGAAAGGTTGTATGGATTTGTGGAGATAAGGTGCCAAGAGACTAAAAAAAACAGTGTTAAATGCTCCATAAAGTGAAGGGAACAATACACTTCTGGCTTTTGTTCAATAGTTCTGGCTAAAGTGAAGTTTTACAAGGCTGCAGCTTCTATTTGAGGCTTGATGAGTTTTAATCCTGTTGCAGATGATTAAAATAAGCTGCTACTGCAGTGGTATTCAGCTGATAGGCACCCATGTTCCCCCTTCGGCAGGGAACCTGGCTACACTGGGGTCACTGCTCAACTGCAATGCTCATCAGAGCCCGTCACCCTGCAAAATCCCAGAGACAGAGAGGCCAAACCAGTCTGGGAGCTGAGGTCCTGCCCCACACAATGCAAACAGCTGTTTGCTCAAACCTCAGCACTGCAGGAACTGTTCCCCTCTTTTCTGGGGGAATCCCCTTCCTTCGGGTCTGGGGGCACTTGGGGGGCTGGAGGGACCCTCCTGCCACCACAGGGGTGCCTGGGGGGGGTCACTTACCACAAACACCAGCTCAAACTGGTTGTCCAGTTTGTACTTAAGTGTGAGGGCTTCATGGGTGAAGGAGTTGTTGCCGCCTCTCTCCTGGGGGAGAGGAGTTGTCAGAATGGGGGAGCCAGCAGCACCCACCACCCCTCATCCCAGTCACCCCCCTCTCCCGACCATCATCCCTGTCACCCTCCTTTCCCAAAGTGCTCCAGCATCCCTTACACATGACCCCACACGCCCTGGGCAGGTGGTCCCATCCATTCCCCCTCAGCTGGGTGATCCCACCCACCATGGGTGGTCGTGCCCCTTTGTGCCCCGTCCCAGGCAGGTGGTCCCATCCAGGGTCCCCATCCAAGGTGGGGAGGTGTCGCCTCCCCAAGGTGATGATGCCATCCACACCCCCCAAGGGTGACCCCACACCCACCCCCAGAGCTCCCCGTGCCTGTGTCCCGTCCAACAGGCGGTCCCACTTGCGTGCCTCCCCTCTCCTCCCCGTCCCCAGCCAGAAGGTCCCACTCACATGTCTCCCTCCCACCCAGCCCCGCCGCTCCAGGGGCTGATGCCATTCCCCCAGAGCTGCTGGTGCCGTGCTTCCCGCCGCCCGGGCAGCCGGTCCCGGTGCCATTCCCCGCCAGCTCCGGGGGCTCAGCTACCTCCCTGGCCCGGCAGAGGCTCCCATCGCCGCCTCCCCGCCATGTCTGTAGCCTCAGCTCCTCTCTCTCCCCAGGCAGGCGGTGCCCACGGCCGCCCTCCCTCAGCCGCAGCTGGGCTCTGCCGCTCCCCCCTCGCCAGGTACGTGACCCCAGCCAACCCTCCGCCCCCCGGCGGCCGCTCCCGCCCGACCTGCAGGAGGACGGAGCGGATGAGGGCGTTGACGGGGGCGGTGGCGGCGGGCCCGCGCACGCCCTGGAAGCACCAGAGGACGAGGCCGCCCTTGCTGAAGATGGTGAAGAAGTCGAGCATGGCGGCGGCGCCGGGCCCGGCGGGGCGCACACGTCGCTCTGCCCCGCGCTTCCGCCGGAAGCCCCGCCCCTCCCCGCGCCATTGGCGGGACGGCGGGGGCGGGGCGAAGGCCCGGTCCGGGGGCGGGGCCAGGCCAGGGGGCGGGGCCATGCTGCGGTTGGGGCGCGCTCTGCGCGCGCGGGGGCTGGGGGGGCGGACCCCGGGGGGAACCCCGGCCCCTGGGGGGACCCCCGAACCGGGGGGGAGCCCGGCGGGGGTCCTGGGCCGCCCCCTCCGCACCGCGGCTCCGCTCAGCTCCGATTTCTTCCGCGGTGAGATCCGGAGGAGTCCCAGGCACCGCACCGGGAATGTGGGGGACACGGGGAGAATGGAGGGGGGGTCGGGGTGTGGATGGCGGGGAATGGGGAGAGGGTCAGGTAAATTGGGGTGTTCTAGGGAGGGGTTGCTGGGGTGTATGAAGATATACGGGGAGGTCGGCATTGATGGGAACGGGGGGCGCTAGGAATGGGAGGGGACTGGGAATGGGGGGTGCCGGGAATGGAGGGGGGAGCTGGGAATGGGGGGGTGGTGGGAATGGGGAGTGCTGGGAATGGGGGTGCTCTGGGAATGGGGGGCGCAGGGGATGTGGGGCTCTGGGAATGGGGAGCACAGGGAATGGGGGTGCGCTGGGAATGGGGGGCGCTGGGAATGGGGGTGCTCTGGGAATGGGGGGCGCTGGGAATGGGGGTGCTCTGGGAATGGGGGGCGCAGGGGAGGTTCCAGCCGTGTGTGGGTGGGTGCTAGAGGGGCCTGGGGGTGATCCCTCGGGGCTGCGGGGGATGGCAGTGGGCAGCATTGGAGGGGCTGGGGGTAATTGGGCAGCTGGTGGTCTCAGAGGGGACTGGGGGGTTCCACGAGGCCCAGGGGAAACTGGAGGGGGGGTCCCAGTGGGAACGGGGGGTCCCAAGGGGGCATGGCGCAGGGGCCTGGTGGAGGTCTTGGGTGATTCCCAGAGCGGACTGGGAGGGACTGGTGGGGATTCAGGTTACTGGGAAGTGGTTCTGGTGGTTCACAGAGGGCCCTGGGGCGTTTTCCCGGTGAGCTGGGGGATCCTGGGGGGTTCGCAGAGAGGCCCGGGGGGAGTCTGAGGAACGGGGGATATCCTGGGCATGTCCTAGGGAATGTCCAACGCTCTATCCTGGAGCTGCAGCGGTCCCGGGGGATGCAGAGGGTGCCGGGGCGGTGCTCGGGGGGCTGCCAGCCGTGCCCCCAGGCTCAGCAGCCCCCGGTCCCCGGCAGAGCTGGGGCAGACCCTGGAGCGCATGGCACAGACCCTGAGGGATCAGCTGCCGGCCTCGGGGAGCGGACAACGGGGCTGGGTCCCCCCGGGCACCCACCCCGACCCCCGGCCCCCCGACGAGGCCGACGTGGTGGTGGTGGGGGGCGGCGTGGTGGGCTGGTCCGTGGCGTACTGGCTGAAGGTGCTGGAGGGCTGGCGGCGGCGGCACGGAATGAGGGTGCTCGTGGTGGAGCGGGACCCCATGGTGAGACACCCCCTCCCAGGGCAGGGTATGGCCTTGGGGACCCCCCTGAACCCCTTCTATTTCGGGGGGGTCCTCTGCTTCAGTATTCCAGAGCCTCCACGGTGCTGTCGGTGGGGGGGATCCGGCAGCAGTTTTCCCTCCGGGAAAATATCCAAATGTCTCGTTTCTCTGCCAGCTTCCTCCGTGACATCAATGTACGTGGGGTTATATGGGCTGTGGGTAATTTGGGGAATCCAGCCCCACTCACTGTGGTCCCCCTGTCTCCTTACAGAAGTACCTTGGCGTGCCAAATGAGCCCCCCATCGACATCCAGTTCCAGCCCTCTGGATACCTGTTCCTCGCATCCCCCCAGAACGCTGCTGCCCTGGAGGCCACCGTCAAGTTCCAGAGGTGGGGGACCCCAGGACCTCTCGAGGGGTTTCAGGGGTTGGGGGTCATCCTAACCCTCCTCCACATGCTGGCCCATCCCCAGGGATGAAGGGGCGCAGGTGACCTTGCTGTCCCCCACCCAACTGAAGGAGAAATTCCCCTGGATGAACACGGAGGATGTGGCTGTGGCATCCTATGGTAAGTGGGAGGATGGGGCAGGGTATGGAGACCCCCCTCAACATCCTCCTGATGCATCCTTCATCTTGGCTGTATTTATGGAAGGGGAGGCCTAGCCCCACAAAGTGCATGTGGTGGGGGGGGGTCATGCAGTAGTTTCCCCCCATGTTTCCCTGCCCAGGTCTGGAGGATGAAGGCTGGTTCGACCCCTGGACCCTCCTCAACGCTTTCCGGCGCAAAGCCATATCCCTGGGAGTCCAGAGCTGCTCCGGGGAGGTGCGAGGTGAGGGATGGGGGTGCACAGCGAGGTTTCCCCCCTCCCCCCCCCAGACCCCCCCCTCACCCCAAAATCCTCCAGCTTTTGTCACCTCGGCCAACCACATGATGCCGTCAGCGCCGCCGTCTGCGCGCATCAAATATGCCCACGTGAGTGTGTGTGTGCCACCCCCAGCTCCCCTGCAGCGGCCGTGACCCCCCTGCAGCCGTGACCCCCCCTCTGTGCCCTCCCAGGTCTACATGCCAGACAGCCTGGAGTACCAGCCGGTCGCCTGTGCCATCGTGGTCAATGCTGCGGGCGCCTGGGCTGGGAAGCTGCTGGAGGCGGAGGGGCTGCCCAGGGGGCTGTGCCGGCCCCCCCTGCCCATCCAGCCCAGGAAGAGGTACTGGGGCTCACAGCAGGGACAGCCTGGCAGCACCCCTCTGTTGTGGGTCAGCTCCTGGGCTCAGAGTGGGGGCACGCCCCAGCAACTCCTTTCTCAGGGGTGGGATGCCCTTGGTGCTGTTTTGGGGGTTAGTTTAGCACCTCAGCACTTTTATTTTGGAGGGTGTTCCTGGCACCCCTCTGTCTATGAACCGCTAGGTACTATTTTTGGGGGATCACAGAATGGGACACACGTCCCAGCACCCACCACCCTCCAACTTCTGGAAGGGATGGCGAGCTTCCTCAGTTTTCTATTTGGAAGTGGGGTCTTGCATCCTGGAGCTCCCATTATTCCTCAAGAGCCCCCAGCCCCCATGTCCCCATTATGTCCCCATACTCCCAATGTCCCCATTATCCCCCTCAGTGTCACCCCCAGTGGCCCCAGCCCCAGTATCCACAGTATTCCCCCAGTATTCCCAATACCCCCATTATTCCCCCAGTGCCCCTATTACCCTGCCAGTGCCCCCAGCCCCAACAGCCCCATTACCCCCACAGTACTTCAACTATCCCCCCTGTGCCCACAGCCCCTCCAGTGTGCCCAAGAGTGACATGACCCCTCAATGTTTTTTTTTTTGCGGGGGACAAACATCTCCACATCCCAGCACCATATTGGGGGGCAAGAGGAGCACCCCTTATGCTCTGTTTGGGGGTTCCCCAGGTATGTGTTCACCTGGCACTGCCCAAATGGCCCTGGCCTCTCTTGCCCCTTCGTCATCGACACCTCTGGCGCTTATTTCCGTCGGGACGGCTTCTCCGGGAACTACCTGGGCGGGATGAGCCCCCCCAAGGTGAGCCTGTGTGGTGCCCTCAGATCAGTCACCCCCCTGTTCTTTATCAGACACCCCAGCTTATCCTTTTCCAGGAGGAAGAGCCGGATCCCAGCGATCTCTCGGTGGATCACGATTATTTCCAGGAGCAGATCTGGCCCCGGCTGGCTCGGCGGGTCCCAGCTTTCGAATCGCTGCGGGTCCAGGGGTCTTGGGCAGGATACTACGACTACAACACCTTTGACCAGAACGGGGTGCTGGGCCCACACCCCCGGCTGGAAAACCTGTTTTTAGCCGCGGGGTTTAGTGGCCACGGGCTCCAACACGCGCCGGCCGCTGGCAGGGCCGTGGCCGAGCTGGTGATCAAGGGCCGGTACGAGACCCTGGATCTGCGGAGGCTCGGGTGGGACAGGCTGGTGGCTGGGGAGCCACTGGAGGAGCACGGCGTGGTTTGATGGCGGCGGGGAGGGGGGAAACTGAGGCACAACACCCCCTCCCCAAGCCAGAGGTGGTGTCCTGTAGGAATAAAATGGATGGATGGATGGATGGATGGATGGTGAGTGTGCCAGGGAGTTAATGGGGTCCACAGCTGCCATGCTCCCTCCACCAGTGCTCCCCCAGCATCCTCCCCAGTATCCTCAGTTCCAGTGTCCTCACTGACACCTTCCACCACTTCAGTGTCCCCACTACACTCCATTCCCTGCCAGCATCCCCATTACGTTCCCATACCTGCAGTCCTCAGTAAGCCACAGTGTTGTCTCTGCAATTCCCCCTAATCCCAGTATCCTCACTGTCACCCATTCCCCCAGTGCTCCCATTATCTGGTGCTCTAATGCCCTCCAGTCCCAGTACCCCCATTATGCTCCTAACCTCCAGATCCAGTGTCCGTGTTACTTCTCCAGTGTCCCTCACTGTCCCCACAGTGTCCCCACTAACCCCTATTTCCCCCAGCACTTCTATCATGATCCAGTGCCCTCAATATTCCCCCAGTGCCTCCAGTATCCTCAGTATCCCTTAATTATCTGCCCCAGTATCCCCAGCTGCAGTATTCCCATTACCCCATCCAGTTTTCCCATTATCTCCCTATTCCCCCCGGTATCCCCAGTATCCCCCCAGCGTTCCCCCCTATCCCTGCAATGCCCCAGCCCCAGTACACCCATTCCCCCAAGTACCCCCAGTATCTGCAGCCTCAGTACACAAATTCCCCCCCAGTATCCCCAGTATCCCCACAGTGCCCCAGCCCCTTTCACCCCATATCCCCAGCATCCCCCCAGTGTTCCCGGTATCTCCAGTATCCCCCCGGTATCCCCA
>QUSF01000045.1:2330492-2348340 GCA_003676055.1 Chloebia gouldiae | reverse complement strand
ATCCCCCCAGTGTTCCCGGTATCTCCAGTATCCCCCCGGTATCCCCAGTATCCCCCCAGTATCTCCAGTATCCCCCGAGTGTTCCCAGTACCCCACCCCCAGTGTTCCCAGTATCCTCCCGGTATCTCCAGTGTTCCCCCAGTGCCCCCCCCCCCCCACCAGTGTTCCGGACATTCCCCCGCTCCCAATTCCCTTTCCCGTGTGCGCGGCGCCCTCTGGCGGCGCGCGGCAGCAGTGCGCACGCGCAACTGCACTTATGGCGCGGGTGTCCGCACTGGCCCTTGGCGCATGCGCGATGATGCGGTGGGCGTGGCCTGGGGTGTGGGCGTGTCCCGGCGGTGGGCGGGGCGAGCGGCGGCGGGCGGGGCGGCGGCAGTGCGTGTGCGCGGCGCATGCGCGGTGGCGCGGCCGGGCCGTGTGAGCCGGGCCCGTCCCGCCGTGCGGCCCCGGTGAGTGCGGGAGGACCGGGGGCACACGGGGAACCGCCGCCTTCCCGTGCCGGAACAAACCCCGCGGGGCTCTGGGCGCTGCGGGGGCGGCCCCGAGGGCGTTCGGGAGCCGTGCCCCTCAGACGCTGTGCGGGGAGGCTGCGGGAGCAGCCCTGAGGTAAAGTACGGCCCCCGAATCTGGGGGTCACGCAGAGGCACGGGGGGTTCTGCCCCTGCCCGGCTGCCTGAGGGGCACCCCTCAGCTGTCAGGGTACAGCCCCCAGGCCACCCCTTAGCTGGGGCCGATCCTGCGGGTGCCTTCCTCCTCGGCGTGTGACTGGCATTGTTGGGAGGAAGCTGCCCGCGATTAACTGGGTGATAAATCTGGAGACCGGCTCTGGTCCCGCAGCTTGGATCCCGGCAGGCTTTGACTCAGAATAACCAAAACAAACCCCGGTTTAACGTGACTTTTAATTGTTTGCGTCCCGCGTCTGCAGCAGCACCGCTGGGGTTTGTGACTTCAGCCTGCTCCGAGCTGCTGGGAGGAAGGAGAGGTTTGCATCCTGCTGGGGAAGCACGGGGTTTGGTAGCTGGTGGTTTGTTTTTTGCCGTGTTTCAGAGGCTGGGTTTATTTCTCTGATGGTTTACCAGAGCTGCTCCTCAAAGCTGGGCGCGCTAACGCTGCCATATGAGCAGGATGGGTCCATTCCCGGCCTGCTGGAGGATGGCTGTGCCAGCGAGGGCCGGGAATCCTGCTGGAAGTCAGCTGGGTGGGACTGAACCTGCAATTCCCGGCCAGCCCACTGTCACCAGCTGTGCCGCGTGTGTTCTCTCTGCAGGCTCCATCCGTTTCCCATCTCTCCAGGATGAGAGAGGCTCGGGTCCGGCTCTCCCCCTCTCCCTGTAGTTGATAGTTTGGGAAGCAGAGGTGATGCTGGAGTCGAGATGGCCGACAGCGTGAGAATCTTCCTTCATGACCTCGTCAGGGTGAGGCTCCTGGGGCTGCTCCTGCCACTTCGGGAGCACCCTCCTTCCCATGGCATTGATTTCCTGCTGTTTCACTGCAGATTTTGGGAATTAATAAAGGTTGAAAGAGTCTCCCTGATGTAAGTCTTGTGGAGACTGCACTGGCTGAGACGTGGTGTGAATCTATGCAGGGATTCCTTCCAGGATCTCTGTGTGTGGATAAAATCAGGTGCGCAGTTGGTGTTGAGCTGGTTCTTGGTGACTTTTCCAAGGAAGGAAAAGGGTCTCCAGGTGTATCTCAACCCTGTTGTGTGGTGTGTCTATTGCAAAGGGTTCAGTGTTTGCTGCTGAATGTCTGACAGGTTTCCTTTGGGCACAAATTGATGAAAACTCTCAACAGTATTAATAGTAATATTGATTATAAAAAGACAATATATAACAACATGCAAAGTTTATAATATATTTTAATATAGAGTGTGCAATATTGTGTATAATTTAATAATAATAATAACAACAGTAATAGATGAATGTCTGTGACCACAGCAGCTCTGTCCCAGCAATAAGATCTGTGTTACCTCACTGCTCCCATCCTGTCTTCATCATCCAGGGTTAAATTCAGGCTAAAAGCCACTCATGTTGTGGCACTGAGCAATAGCTCATGCTCAGAAATAGCTCTGTTTGGGAAACAGACAAAGGTTTGATCAAAGCCCTGTGGCCACGACCTAAAAGCAGGAGTTGTGTCATTTCCCAGTGTTCCTACACCATCAGCTGGAAGAGCTGCCTGGGCCAGGGCCCAGCTCTGCTGTTTCAGACATGAATTTGGGACTGGAATTTATCCACTTTGGGCAAGAACTCAACCCTGCCAGGGTGGTGCCACCATCCTGGCTCATCCTTAGGATCTTTATTTTAAAGGGAATTGTCATGATAATGGATATGGGATCACCTGGAGCTGAAAATAATTGGACAAGATTCCAGAGTGGTTTGGGTTGGAAGGAGCCTTAAAGTCTTTCTTGTTCCATGTCCCTGCCAAGGGCAGGGGCACCTTCCATTATCCCAGGTTGCTCCAAGCCCCATCCAGCCTGGCCTTGGGCACTGCCAGGGATGGGACAGCCACAGCCTCTCTGGACAAGCCAACTCCTAGGAGGCAGCTCTGAAAATCTGCCAAACATGGAGTAAGGGAAGACTTCTGGGCACTCTCTTATTAACAGGCACGGATGTGGCTGGTGGGAGGAAGTTTCTGGGATGAGGACAGATGCTTTTTTTTTTTGTGACGGTATAAGCATCAAATTCATAGCATACACTGAGACTTCACACATCGCAAATATTGGTGTAATTCCATTTTACTGGCCTCAAAAAGCTGGCAGGGGATGAGGAGCTTCCTGCCAGACAAGGCTGGAAGAGATTGGACCCTGGTTTTTTGCCAGGGTTTTAAATAGTGCAGATTGGAAGAGAAGTTACACCTTTACAGAAGAAATTACTGCTGGTCACGGAGATTCTGGAACATGCAGTGATTTGGGTCACTGGGCCATGGAAGAGAAGTGGTGTTGCTGCTCCAGCTGAGCCCAAGCAGCCAGGGAGCGAGGCCAGCCATGGCATCAGGAGGGTTTGGATGGCCTGGGTCAGCCACATCCCATTGCTGCTCTCTCCTCATGTCCACAGGGAATTAAGGATTCCATCTGGGGCATCTGCACCATCTCCAAGCTGGATGCCCGGATCCAGCAGAAGAGGGAAGAGCAGAAGCGGAGGAGAGCCAACAGTGCACTCGCCCAGCGGAGGTTTCACATGGAAGAGAAGAAGCAAGAGAAGTGAGTATGGGGTGTGGCTGGTCAGAAACGGGGTAATTCCCTTCTCCTCTGGTAGCCACAGCCAATAAATGGGAAACACGTGGTATGAAACTCCCTTTTTCCACTGCCTAATGGGGCTGGAGCTGTTCCTGTGAGATAAGAAGTCAGGCCTTTTATGTTGTTTGATAATCAGTTTGAATCACCACTGAAAGAACATGGATTTATGGGTTTCTTTTCCTGCTGATCCTCATGGTATCTCAGACCCATTGTTGCTGCTGGTAATTGTGGGATCAGGGAAGAAACAGCAGCTTGGATCCAATGACCATGTCGAGGCAGATTGAGTGTCTCTTATCCTCAGCCCTGCAGTGTTTTGTGGAGTTTGGAGCTGCAGAACCTCAGTGGCTCTGGAAGTGCCAGAATTATCCCCATGCAGGAGCAAACAGCATCTGTTCCCATGTCTGACTCCCTGACCATGCCAGGATGTCTCTGCTGCCCTGATGGCACTGGGTTGGCACCTCACACAGTGGTTTTGGGCAGTAATGCACATTCTGAGACATATTTACCAATTATTGTGGCTGGCTGAAAGGTGAAAGAAAAGTCTCCCATGTTCTCGATACTCCTCAGTGGTCTCTGCAGCTCCACGTCCAGGCTGCCTCTGAAGAAAAATAGAACTTTTTGTTCTTGTTTATATAAATAGCTGAATTTTGCTGGTTTTCTTTATATCAAAATAACTCTGGTGTGAAGAGCTGACTGGGAGCATGCTGGAGAGTCCCACAGAGCTGCTCTTACATGTCCAAATAGAGACACCAAAACCACCCTAAGCTGAAACAGCCCCTTCCAAGAGCAAAACATGCCCAGATTTTCCCAGTTTTATTCTGGCAAGAGTTTGGGGAGAACAAAGCCTGAGGTCTACAATATGTTCTTAAAAATATGTAAGAAAACTTTGCTTTTCTTCTGTTTCAGTGCAAATTTTGGGAATTAATAAAGGTTGAAAGAGTCTCCATGATGTAAGTCTTGTGGAGACTGCACTGGCTGAGACATGGTGTGAATCTGTGCAGGGATTCCTTCCAGGATCTCTGTGTGTGGATAAAATCAGGTGCACAATTGGTGTTGAGCTGGTCCTTGGTGACTTCTCCAAGGTGTCCAAAACATGGGGCAGAAGCAGTTGGCACTTGTGAGGGAACATTTGTCCAGGTGCTGGGACATTAACACGCCTCTCTCCCACAGTGAACCGCGGATAGTGAGCCGGATATTTCAGTGTTGTGCCTGGAATGGAGGTGTCTTCTGGGTATGTCGAGATTTTTCTTACTTATTACGGTTTTTATTTTAAAACCCGTGTGAAAACCCATGTCCTGTTCCAGCTCTCATAGGCTGTGAGTGATGAACCATCAGCGTGGCAATAGGCATTGGGAACCACCAGTTTCCCATCCCAGTGCTGTATTTTAAGGGATTCACTCTGTGATACAGGATCACAGACTTACTCAAGAGATCCACACATGAAACCCAAGCTGCTTTTCCAAGTCTTTGAGACTTCTCTCCTCCTGAACATTCAGTTCCTGCTTTGCTGCAGCCTGGGATACTGTTTTGCCAGTTGGCCATTGAGACCTTAAAGACATTTCCTCAGCTCTGACTTGCTATGCCTGGTTCGTAAGGCTGATCCTTAATGGTGCCAACACTTCATAAATCAAATAATCAAATAAGTGGCTTCATTTTCTCATTACACTGGTGCACAGTACGCGGGATGGGCATGGAGATGTTAAAGTGTTCAGCTGTAGATTGTGGCTGTATTTAAACAGAAATCCTTGCTCCTCTGTATTTGTGGATTGCTGGGGGAGGAGAGGCACATGTGCCTTTGGATCTGTAGCCACAGGAGCACCAAATGCCCGTGCAGTGCCTCACTGAGGGCCCTTGTTTGTTTTTCCCTGCAGCTTAGTCTCTTCTTGTTCTACCGAGTGTTCATCCCCGTCCTTCAGTCGGTCACGGCGCAGATCATCGGTGGGTGCCTTTCCCCTTGGGGCTTCCAGGCTGCTCAGCAGTCCATGGGATGAGCTCAGGATCTTGGTCCCAGTGAGCTGTTCCTCACGCCTCTGTCTCCTTGTGTTGTTTTCCTCTTCTTCCCAGTCCTAGGAAACCAAGGGTGGATCACCCTGCTGACAGCCTGTGCGCATCAGGGATCCAGCCCGGGGGTCCTGCCATTTCAAACACATTTGTCATTGTGTTTTTGCATTTAAATAAAAATCAAGTGGGTGGAAATGTGCTTTTAAAGACATTTAGAGAACTAGAGTCAGGAGAACCTCCCTGATTGCTGGGTCAGGAAGCATTTGGAGGTTCCTACACCAGTTCCTCACATGTGTTTCTCTGTCTGTCTTCCGAAGGTGACCCTTCCTTACATGGTGATGTCTGGTCCTGGCTGGAATTCATCCTCACCTCCATCTTCAGTGCTCTCTGGGTCCTGCCCCTCTTTGTGCTCAGTAAGGTGGTCAATGCCATCTGGTTTCAGGTGGGTGACAGGAACCTGGGCCCTGCCTTGAGCAGATTGGGAGAGTTTCCTCACTGGGTGGGGCTTGATCAGGTGGTGTGGGAGCACAAGATGAAATCCCACCCCAAAACAGGCTCTGGGCATATTCCTGGTGGGCAAAAGCAGCTCAGGAGCATCATCCTGGGTTTCATTTCCATGAGGCCCCTGTTGCTCTGGATTCCATTTGCCTCAAGCCCCTGTCTCTGCTGGCAGGACATTGCGGATCTGGCGTTCGAGGTGTCGGGCAGGAAGCCTCACCCCTTCCCCAGCGTCAGCAAAATCATCGCTGACATGTTGTTCAACCTCCTGCTGCAGGCGCTGTTCCTCATCCAGGTGAGACAAGGAGCCACCCCTGCAGCTCAGGTGCTGCCCTCCCCTGAATCCCGAGTATCCCTCTCTCAATCTGCTCCTTTTCTTTCCCAGGGAATGATCGTGAGCCTGTTCCCCATCGACCTCATTGGGCAGCTGGTCAGCCTCCTCCACATGTCGCTGCTCTACTCGCTCTACTGCTTCGAGTATCGCTGGTTCAACAAAGGTGAAGGAAGCTCCCTGCATGGAAAGAGGGAATTTGCCTGGATTGAGCATTTCTCTACTGAAGGAGCAGCCAATTTGGGTGTCAGAGGCTGATTTTCCATCAGTTTTTATATGGGATGAGGGTAAATGTGAGCCAGCAATGTGCACAGGTGGTAAGAAGGTCAGTGATACCTGGCCTGTACCAGCTCCAGTGTGGCCACAGGGCATTGCCTGTCCCCCTGTGCTGGGCCCTGGTGAGGCCTCGAGTGCTGTGTCCAGTTCTGGGGCTCTCATGACAAGAAGGACATTGAGGGGCTGGAGCATGTCCAGACATGGGTGCAGAGCTGGGGAAGAGTCTGGAGCACCCAGAGCAGCTGGGGGAGCACAGCCCGGAGAAAAGGAGGCTCAGGGATGATCTGGCTCTGCACAACTCCTGACAGCCAGGTGAGGGTCAGGCTCTGCTCCCCCATAAAAAGTGACAAGATGAGAGGACATGGCTTCAGGCTGTGCTGGAGAGCTTCAGGTTGGACATCAGAATGAATTTCTTCACTGAAAGGGTGGCCAGGCATTGGAAGGGGCTGCCCGGGGAGGTGGTGAAGTCCCCATCCCTGGAGTTGTTCAGGAAGTGACTGGATGTGGCACTCAGTGCCCTGGTCTATTGAAAAGGTGGGGATTGGGCAAAGGAGGTGATTTGAGGTCTTTTCCAGCCTAAATGGTTCTGTGATTCTGTAGTGAGGGTGTCTCCTCCCCATGGGTTCATTTCCCCGGGATTCTCCTCTTGGCAGGAATCGAAATGCACCAACGGTTGTCCAACATCGAGAGGAACTGGCCCTACTACTTTGGCTTTGGCTTGCCACTGGCATTTCTCACGGCCATGCAGTCCTCCTACATCATCAGGTGGGAAAGCCCCTCTGGCCCCTTCTCCTCTGACACCCACTGAATGCCCCTTATTTTATTTTATTTTATTGTATTTTTCCCTTGCAGCGGTTGCCTCTTCTCCATCCTTTTCCCTCTCTTCATTATCAGCGCCAACGAAGCCAAGACCCCCGGCAAAACCTAGTGAGTATCCTTCATTGCCACCCACTGATCCTTGTCCAGCACCCCCAGCACTCCCCAAATCCCTGCAGGGGCATTGCTGCCATCGGGAGCTGATGGACTCTCTTCCCTTTCAGCCACTTCCAGCTCCGTCTCTTCTCCTTGGTGGTTTTCCTCAGCAACAGACTCTTCCACAAGACCGTTTACCTTCAGTCCACCCTGAGCGGTGCTTCCTCCTCCTCCCCCTCCTCCTCCTCCTCCTCCTCCTCGCCCTCTCCTGCCAAACACGCGGCTGCTCCGGGGCACTGAGCTGCCCCAGACCCCGGGAGGGGAGACCCCCACAGGCTTCTCTGCGCCCCCGATCTCCAGGGACGGGCAGCACCAGCCTGACGAGGTGTCACTGTCAGTTCTGCGTCTCCCCCTGGAAATTTTTTGGGGGAAAATCTGGGTTTTTAACACCTTTGTGAGTTTCCAGCGGCCGGGTTGTGCCCTGCGCTTGTTTTATAGTGGACTCTTTTGTACGCCTTTCCCGTGCCATCTCCCCGCCTCGGGCCGTGGGTCGGATCCCCGTCACCCCTTTTGCCGTTGTGTCCCTCCCGTGTCTCCCCGGTGTCCCCCTGCCCCTCGTCCCCTTCCCGCTCCCTCCATCTCCCCTAACTCAGGTCGTGGGAGGCGGGCGGGCATCTCTGGGCGCTCCCGCTGCCGTCCCCCTGCCGTGCATGTACCGTTTCTGTCGGGTCGGGGAAGGAACCGGTGACGTTCAAACCCCTTTGGCTATTTCGGGCCGGTTTATCAATTTTTCTCTAGTATTTCCACACTGAAACATTAAACGGAGAAGCCACGATTCTCAGCCGCTCAGCGCCTGCCGCTCTCGCTGCTCCGGGCGGGGCTCCCCGCCGGGCTCCCCCCGCGCCCGCGGTGGTTCCGCCGCCCACGTGGCCGGGCCGCCGCGCTTCCGCCTCCGCCCACGTGACCCGCCCGCCGCCGCCAACCCGGACGGACACGTCACGGCTCGTTCCCCGCCGGCCCCGCCCCCTCCGGCTCCTCCAATGAGGACGCGCCGTGCCCCTCACGCTCCGCCCCGCGCTCCATTGAGATTTCGGCGCTTCGGCCAATGGGCGCGGCCGCACCTGGAGTGGCGTGCGCGACGGCCAATGGGGAGCGGGCGGGGGCGGGGCGCGGGCTGGCGGCGGCGGCGGCTGCGCGGGGCGGATGGACGGGGCGGCGGGGCCGCGGTGAGGGCCGGGGCCGGGCCGGGACCTCGGGGACCTCGGGCCTGCAGGTGGGGACTGCCCGCGCTGCGGCGTGCCGGGTGTGCGGGGTCTGCGCTGGAGGAACCTGAGCGGTCACGGTCTCACAGGGAGCCCGGGTTGGGGGGCCCAGGCGGGCGGGCCGAGCCCCGGGACTGACCCGGGGCTGGAGCCTGGCGGCGGCGCGGGGCTCGGGAGTGCTCAGCGTCGCTGGGAGCTGCTGGGGGTGAGGAGTCCCCCGAGGACGGCCCAGGGCAGAGCCACCCGTGCCCGAGGCATCCGCACTGTGCTGCGTTATCGCAGGGGATGCAGGAAACAACCGCCGCACGGGATTTCTGTACCAGGCAGTGCCCAGCGTGCGCCAGCAGGAATCGCTTCTGGACACAGCTTGTTTGGCTTTTAAATCTCAGGCTTTTCCGGGCCCGGTTTGCCTGGGTTTTAAATCTCAGCTGGTCCCACTGTGCTCTCTCTGATGTAGCTCAGAGACCCGAACTGCACATTTACTCACCCGTGCTGGGACTGAGCCTGCCCGGAGCACTGGGAGGGGTTTTCCTGACTGATTGGGCAAGAAACGGTTTGAAGAAATCTGAGTGTTTTCAAGGTGGAAAGATGTTAACGCTGTGATTCTTCAGTAAGAGTGTCACTTCCTTGGTGTGCAACCCCAGGATTTCTGTGGCTTTTCCTCCCTCCAGAGAGGTTGAATTAAACAGCCACATTGTCTGGTGTGAGCAATACCAACTTACTGTCTTTGCCTGCGTTAACAAACTACTGGGATATATATATATGTGTGCGTGTGTGTATATATATATATATATTTGACATAAGTGATCCAAACAGGAGCCATTCAGATCTCCTGTGTGTGAGAAAAAGCACCCATTTCTTGCATTCTCCATGGATTGTATTTTTTTGTGCATAGCTTGCAGGTGATGGTTAATCTTCGGAGAGCATCCAGAGGGAAGGCAGGGGTTTTGCTCACGTTTGCACTGTGGTTTTGTTCTGTGCACAGAGAAACAGGCGCGTCCTCTGCCCTGGAGAAGTTCTGAGCTCTGTAAAGGAAGGAAAACCAGCCAGGATTTGGGGTGACAACTCAGGTCAGGACAGGAGGTGAGGGGTTTGTGGCGGGAGGCACAAGCACCTGGCAGGGGTGAAGGCTGGGCTAACATGGGGGATTTAAAGTCTAAAGGCTCATGAAGGCTTTAAAGGCTTCTAATCTTCCTGATTGTGTCCAGGCATCCTCAGGCCCTGCATTTGATGTGAAAATGACCAAGCTGGGGTTTCTCCGGCTCTCCTATGAGAAGCAGGACACGCTGCTCAAGCTCCTCATCCTGTCGATGGCAGCTGTCCTGTGTAAGTCTGTGCCCTCAGGGATGGCTCCTGGTGCAGGAAAACCAAGGGTAACTCGTGAGCTCTGTGTGTTCACTCTCTCTTCTCTGTGTTTGCAGCTTTCTCCACAAGACTTTTTTCCGTCTTAAGATTTGAAAGTGTCATCCATGAGTTTGATCCGTAAGTGTCGTTTTCTCATGTCCTGGAGGCCTGTTGGGCTTTTCCTCTTCTGGAGCACATGGAATTCAGGCAGTGGTGCCAGGCTCAAGTTGATCCTATCGAGCATGTGGGATTTGGAGGACATGTTTCCGTACAGCTTGGTTTTTCTTTTCCACACCCAAATTTGCTTGGTACCCAGGGCTCTTCCTGCAACCCAGGTCCAAGAATCACCTGACATTGCTTTTCTCCTGGGAGATGGTTATTCCTGACCTGGGCATAGCAGGAGAGGGAGCTCCTGGCACGATTTGTGTCAGTGTCCCAAGCGTGTTGCTGGTTGAATCAGTCCCAAGGGACTTTGAAAACAACTATTAGGCCCACTGGGAGGAGGAATGAACCTTTGCAGCTGAGGCTTGGGGCAGCTCAGGGAAACTGGGCCAGCTCTCTGTGCATGGAACACACAAGAGCAGCCCCCAAAGTGTTGTCACACCTTGTCATCCTCACAGGTATTTCAACTACCGAACCACCCGCTTCCTGTCTGAGGAGGGCTTCTACAAATTCCACAACTGGTTTGACGACCGAGCATGGTACCCCCTGGGCAGGATCATTGGGGGAACCATTTACCCAGGTAAAGCTTTTGCCAAGCTGAAATGCACCTAGTGCAAGGGAAATTCGAGGACTGAAAATTGGGACTGCATCCATGAGTGCCAGCTGGAACACAGGGCAGCTTGGGGATGCATCCTTGGCAGCAGCTCCCTCCTGGTGAGTCCTTGGAGCACCCTGTTAACAGTGTCATTTCCATCCCCAGGCCTGATGATCACATCAGCAGCGATTTACCACGTGCTACACTTCTTCCACATCACCATCGACATCCGCAACGTCTGCGTGTTCCTGGCTCCCCTCTTCTCCTCCTTCACCACCATCGTGACTTACCACCTCACCAAAGAGCTCAAGGTACAGGGGCCAGTGGGGTGTGCCCCACAGGCTTTGGCTTTCCAGAGGAGCAGGAGCTGTTTGCCATTTGGGAGAGCAGCTGGGTCAGAGGTTTGGAGGTGACCACCACACTCCTCAAAACCCCAACCTTCTAGGAAGTGGCAAATCTGTTTGAAAACTTTGTTTCTGTGCACAATTTTTATTCCTTTGAGTAATAAAATCCGTAAGCCCAGATGTCTTTTCCCTGTCTGTTTACCCCAGGATGCAGGGGCAGGACTCCTTGCTGCTGCCATGATCGCTGTTGTGCCGGGATACATCTCTCGATCTGTTGCTGGCTCTTATGATAATGAAGGTGAATTTGTGACCCGCAAGGAAACCTTTAAGGACTGTTGGGTGCTGGAAGACGCTACAGGACACAAGAAAGGCTCTGTCCTTTCCTGGTGATCCCTGCAGGGTTTGTGCTGAACAAACCTGACCCATCAGAGATCAGAGGTGGTTTTTGGCCATGCTGTGGAGTAGAAGGAGTGTCTCCCAGCTGTGGCAGTGAGTTTACTCCAGTATCCTTGTTTGCCAGTCAGAAAGGGTTTTGTCACCTCCCCAGACTCTGCCTGGAACTGGAGCAGTGTGGAACTGTGTGGTTCCTCTGTGCTTTTATCCCTGTTCCAGCAGTGATGTTGGGACTGGCAAAGGCAGCAATCTCACTGCCACTGCCTGGGGCAGAGGAGGATCCCGATTCCTTTGCTGTAGCTGGGCTTTTAGGGGCTGTGTAGGAGTTCTTCCAGCTGGTGTGGCTGGAAGAAGCCACCTGAGCTGTTAAGACACAAACACCACAGTGTTTCGGTCTAGAAACAAGATACCAAATGCTTTTCCTAGGCATGGCTCTTTGTGTGATGGAGCAGCAAAAGCATTTACAAATTTGTTGTTAATGGCTTGAGTTCTCTGCTGTGCCCCAGAGATGGCATTAATGGCTCTGGCTCCTTCTGCAGGTATCGCCATATTCTGCATGCTCTTGACCTACTACATGTGGATCAAGGCCGTCAAAACTGGCTCCATCTATTGGGCAGCCATGTGTGCCCTCGCCTATTTCTACATGGTGAGTGTCCCTTCTCCCAGCTCTGGGGTAAGCCTGACTCTCACATCCCTCTGGATGCTCTCACCAGGAAGCCATGGTGTGCTGTTCCTGTGTCAGTGTGTCCAGAGAGCTAGAAGCTCTATGGAGGTGGAAGGGGAATGGGTCCTTTCTTCCCAAAACCAGTGGGTTTTGTGTGAGGTGTTCTTAGTAGTGTTGAAAAATCCATGTTTCTGGCAGCTGGGATGTGGAGGATGCTCTAAGATAGAGCAGATCCTGGCTGGTATTGCTACTGTTTGAAAATTCTGCCTGTGATTCCATAAAAACTAAACCTCTGTGTTTCGCCTCAGCTCTGCAGCTGTTCAGTCCTGGAACTTGTGGGTGTGTGTCTGGTTTGTGTCCTGGCAGGTCTCCTCATGGGGTGGCTACGTCTTCCTGATCAACCTCATCCCCTTGCACGTCCTGGTGCTGATGCTCACCGGACGCTTCTCCCACAGGATCTACGTAGCCTATTGCACAGTTTACTGCTTGGGAACCATCCTCTCCATGCAGATCTCCTTTGTTGGCTTCCAGGTGGGCACCAGGAGGGTTTGCAGACGTGGGGATGGGTTCTAACAGAACAGCAGCATGCTGGCACTTGGTTTTACTACTTGCCTTCATCCTTGAGGTTATGAGTGGGTGCTGACTCCTTGTTCCAGCTTCCGTTATGCTGAGTCTTGCCACCTTTGGCAAAATGAGCCTTTGGTTGTGCTGGGTGATTTTCAAAGCTCCTAATAACCTTCCTGGCACTGATTATCTTTCATAAAAATAGATTTGGTTTTGGTGGAGGAAACACTCATGCCATATTTGTCTTGGTATGGCAGGAAACAGGCCTGTCCCGTTTTCAAGAGAATCTGGGTAATTTTCTGTATGAATCAAAGCAGATATAGAAAAAGGACTTGTACCAGCTGTGCCAGTCATGGGGTGGGGGAACATTTGAACATTTTCATGTGACTGGCAGGGATTGTGCCAAGCAGTGATTTGTGACAAAAGCCAGCAACAGCTCCTGTCCATTTCTGTGTCTGACCACGCTCTGCCCCACTCCCAGCCCGTACTCTCCTCGGAGCACATGGCTGCCCTTGGAGTCTTTGGCTTGTGCCAGATCCATGCCTTCGTGGACTACCTCCGGAGCAAGCTGAACCCACAGCAGTTCGAAATCCTCTTCAGGAGTGTCATTTCCCTGGTCGGCTTCGTCCTCCTCTCCGTCGGGGCCGTGCTGATGCTCACAGGTAGCCCAAGGCTGTGGCCATTACAAGGGTGTTTCACCCTCTTTCCTTGCTTCCAAAGGCATGGAATTTGTCCATCCTAACTCTGTGTTGCTTTAGTGCCAGTGCCTGTGAGTCCCCTCAAAGTGGGAGGTTGGGACCTGCCCAAATTTGTGCATTAGCAAGGAATATTTAAGCAGCAGCTGTAGGATAGGAGGGGCAGAGACTCTGGGGACACCAGGCTGCTGCAGATACTGATTGTTGCTCTGTAGCAGCAAAGAGATACTAAAGGTAGAGGTTAGGCAGGGAAGAGTTTTTTAGAGTGAAATTGCATTGTATTTCCTTTCTAAAATTGCAGCTTTGAGTAGCAGAGATTCTAAATGAGGTGTGGGATCATTCATTCAGCCTCACATGTGCTTCCCTGGGAGACTACGTGTCAGCATTGCCCGTTACTCTGCTGGATCCAAAGAGGATTTGTTTTCTCCACTTTCCTAGGGAAAATCTCCCCATGGACAGGGCGCTTCTATTCCCTGCTGGACCCTTCCTATGCCAAGAACAACATCCCCATCATCGCCTCTGTCTCTGAGCACCAGCCCACCACTTGGTCCTCCTACTACTTCGACCTGCAGCTCCTTGTTTTCATGTTCCCAGGTGAGTTGCCTGACCCTGAGTTGGTCACCAGAGGTTTTCCTGCCTCTTCTGGCTATGCTGAGCCTGCCTCAGTCCCTCAGTGCCTGGTTTTATTTCATCTCTGAGCTGAACCTAACCCCTTTTTCTCCCCCCTCACAGTTGGTCTCTATTACTGCTTCAGCAACCTCTCAGATGCCCGTATCTTCATCATCATGTACGGTGTGACCAGCATGTACTTCTCTGCTGTCATGGTGAGGGCTGCGGGCACCAGCACCTCCACTGAGTGCTCATAACCATTTAATTTGTTTTCTGAACTTAGTGATGATTCTTTCACCCTGAGGGCTTTTCTCCCTTCCATAAATGTGGTTTTGCTTCACCTCTCTCTGCAGTGAGGGAAGGTGAAGTTGCAAAACTCAGTGGTTTGGGTGTTACTCATGTCCCTGGGGTCAGTGCTGCCTGGTCAGTGTTCCTCATCTCCCAGAGCCGAGCTCCCAGTGCAATCTCAAACAAATTCTCTGGGTTTTCAGGCTGCTGATGAGTCCATTTTCCCTCTTCCTATGGCACCCTGAACATTAAATGTGGTTGAGTTCTGGTGTGGAGTTAGCTACCAATCCTTGCTTCCACCTAAGATTGCTGAAGTGACCTCAGTTTCCCACGTGGGCCAATTTTGAGCAGTTCAGGGAATTTCCCTTGGGGGTGTCTGAGATGGTGGCACCTCCCTACTAAATGAAACAGCCACAGGCTTATTCCAAGGCTGATAGATCCACTGAATTTGAGGTGCTGGACTAGGAATGGCATCCAGTTCCCTCCTCCCTTGGATTTCTGCTGGATTCCTTCTCCAGCAGTTCTGCTGTTGCCATAGGTGCGTCTCATGCTGGTGCTGGCTCCGGTGATGTGCATCCTGTCTGGCATCGGGGTCTCTCAGGTCTTGTCCACCTACATGAAGAACCTGGATATCAGCCGGCCAGACAAGAAGAGCAAAAAGCAGCAAGACTCCACCTACCCCATTAAAAATGAGGTGAGCCCCAGGCCAGCTCAGGAAGATGCCTGGTTCTGATGGGCTGAGTGCAGGAGGCTGACGCCCCGTCCCTCCAGTGCTGAAACCCCAGGTGGTTCCCACAGGTTGCCAGTGGCATGATCCTGGTCATGGCATTCTTCCTGATCACCTACACCTTCCACTCCACCTGGGTGACCAGCGAGGCCTACTCCTCCCCCTCCATCGTTCTCTCTGCCCGTGGCGGGGATGGCAGCAGGATCATCTTCGATGACTTCCGAGAAGCTTATTACTGGCTGCGGCACAACACGCCGGAGGTACGGGGCGCTGGGGCCTTGGGCACCCCACATTGCCCACTGAGGCGCTGATGCCCGCCCCGTGTTTGCTGCAGGATGCCAAGGTGATGTCCTGGTGGGACTACGGGTACCAGATCACCGCCATGGCCAACCGGACCATCCTGGTGGACAACAACACCTGGAACAACACGCACATCTCCCGCGTCGGCCAGGTGGGTCCCTCCCTCCCCGCTGCCTTGGCCAGCCTTTGTGGGCACTACATCAGCACTAGCTGACACCATGTCTGCCCCAGGCCATGGCATCGACAGAGGAGAAAGCCTACGAGATCATGAGGGAGCTGGACGTCAGCTACGTGCTGGTCATCTTTGGCGGCCTCACCGGGTACTCATCGGACGGTAAGAACCTGCTGTGAGCCAGGTCAGACCCAGCCAGGGGCGCTGGTGGCAGAATCCCACCTCCAGCTGGGGCTGTGGAGTGAAAATGGGGCCAGAATACTCCTCTTTGGAGCTCTCCCTCAACTCAACCTTGCTTTTGGCCCGCCCACATGACCTCAGCCCTCCCTCCTGGCCCCCCAGCTTAGCTTGGCTACTTGTTCTTTTACCTCATCCCTACTTCTTGTTCATTCACTCCAATGCAACCCCTTGCTCTTGGCCCCCCAGATCAACTCAAGCTCTCATTCTTTGCCCCCCAACTCTGCCTTACAGACATCAACAAGTTCCTGTGGATGGTGCGGATCGGGGGCAGCACGGACACGGGGCGCCACATCAAGGAGCACGACTATTACACCCCTACCGGAGAGTTCCGAGTCGACCGCGAGGGCTCCCCGGTGCTGCTCAACTGCCTCATGTACAAGATGTGCTACTACCGCTTCGGCCAGGTCTACACGGAGGCCAGTGAGTCCCTGAGTCACCCCTCGGGCTTGGCACTGCTTTTGGGGGGCCCCACTGCGCCCTGACACCTCTGGGGCGCGATGCAGCAGCACTGCCTGTGCTTTGTCCTCTCCTAGAGCGACCCCCAGGCTACGACCGGGTGAGGAACGCCGAAATCGGCAACAAGGACTTTGAGCTGGACGTGCTGGAGGAGGCGTACACCACAGAGCACTGGCTGGTCCGAATATACAAGGTATGGCACCAGAGCGAGCCCAGACCCACCCAGTTTGGGAAAAAAAACATGGAATTCTACCTCATGAACCTTCTTTTACTCCCCAGGTGAAAGATTTGGACAACCGCGGATTGTCAAGGACGTAGAGGAGCCGGTGCCGGCCGCGCCGGACACCGCACTGACCCAGCCTTGCCTGTGCATCAGAGATTTGGGGGTTTGGTGGGCTTTCGAGGGGGGCTGTTTCGGGATTGTTTTATACTGTTTGTAAGCGCAGGCAGCAGCGGGAGCACCCTGCCTGCCCCATCCTGCCGGGAGTGATTTTTATATACACACGGAGCCGTTGCGAAATCAGGAATTGCGGCTCTCACTGAGGCTGATTGACCAGGAATTGTGAAGATACAAATAAATAAAAATAAATTTGGTGGGTTTCTCCCCGAGTTCTGCCACAGGGGCTTTTAAGGGAGTTGAAGAGAAATAGGGCCGGGGGGCGTGGCTTGCGGCGGGCGCGGGATTTCGGGTGGGGGCGTGGCCTGGGCGGCCTGGTGGGCGTGGCTGAGGCTGCGCAAGCGCGGGGCGGGGCGGGGCTCGCGGCTGTGGCGGGAAAGGCGGTGTGGCCGAGCCGGTACCGGCACCGGGATCGCGGCCCGGAGCGGGCCCGGCCCGGGGATGGCGGTGCCCTTCGTGGAGGACTGGGACCTGGTGCAGACGCTGGGCGAAGGCGCCTACGGGGAGTGAGTGCGGCGGGGCCGGGGGGCGCGGGGTTGCTGCCGGCCGGGTCCGCCCCTTGCACGCCCCTGCCCTGCCCCTTGCGCGGCCGCGGTCTCCTCTGCCCCCATCGTGTGCCGCTTGCACACCCGCTGCTTGGCCCTGCGTGGTTCTGCGCGGCCACTGCGTGCCCACTGTTTGCTCCCCTCTTGGCCATCACAGGCCGTGTGTGTGGTGCCCACAGCTTGCCCAGTCCGCCCTGCTCGCCCATCACATGCCCACTGCTTGCCCGCTCTACGGCCGTTTCTCGTCCTCTGTGTGCCCACTGCTCGCCCATCACACCCCCTTGCACCCCTGCGTGCCCATCGTGCACCTGCCCGTGTCCCTGTCTGTTCCTGCCCGCTCCCGGTCTCCACGGGCACCATTTGCTGCCCATTCCCTGCCCGTTCCTTGCCTCCAGTGGCAGTATTCCCTGCCTGCTGCCCGTCTCCAGAGGCAGCATTCTCTCCGCATTCCCTGCCTGCTGCCTGTCTCTGGGGGAAGCATTCCCATGCCCATTCCCTGCCTGTTCCATGCCCACCGTACCCGCACTGACCCCAGCCCACCGCAGGGTCCAGCTGGCCGTGAACCGCCGCACTGAGGAGGCCGTGGCCGTGAAAATCGTGGACATGAAGCGCGCAGCCGAGTGCCCGGAGAACATCAAGAAGGAAATCTGCATCAACAAGATGCTGAGCCACGAGAACGTCGTCCGGTTCTACGGACACCGGCGGGAGGGGGCCACGCAGTACCTGTTCCTGGAGTACTGCCGCGGCGGAGAGCTCTTCGACCGCATCGGTGCGGCACGGGCTGCCCGGGCATCTGGGGGCAGTGGGGCTTCATAATTGTCATCCCACACGGCTGAGG
>QUSF01000045.1:2317304-2329796 GCA_003676055.1 Chloebia gouldiae | reverse complement strand
GAATTCACAGAGGGTGATGTGCTGATGGCCATGCTGGCCAGATTTGGGAATATTGGGATGGATAGAATTCACAGAGGGTGACCTGGTGCTGATGGCCATGCTGGCCAGAGTTGGGAATATTGGCATGTACAGAATTCACAGGAGGTGATAAATGGCCAGCAGAGGTGGGAACACTGCAATGACTCTAGGAATGGATGAAATGCATGTGACACGTTCAGCAGGTGGGGGGAAATGCAGGAGTGGAGCAGAGGACATGGGGGAGTGTTTGTGGAATGTACAGGGGTGTGTGTGTGTGTAATGCAGAAGGGGTGCACGGGGGAAGGGGAGTGCCTGGAGAGCACCAGGGGATGTACGGGATGGGGAAGGAGCACATGTGAGATGGGAGGGATGTATGGAGTGCACAGGGGGAGGGATGTGTGAAAGAGATGAAACCTCTGGGATCCATAAGGGAGATGTGAAATGCGTGGAGGGGGATGTTTGGAATATCCATAGGGATATATGGAAGGAATAGAAAGTGAACGTGTGTGATGTGTAGGGGAGGTGTATGAGAGACCGAGGAGAGGTATGGGATGCATAGGAGGAGCTTGGGATGCATAGAGAGGTATGGGAGGTGTGTGAGAAACCATGGGATGCAGAGGGAGGTTTGGGATGCATGGGGAGCGCACAGGATCCATGGCAGGGCAGGGTCACCCAGCACACCACGTCCCCTCAGTGCCACATGTGTGCCCAGGGGGTTGTGGCACCGAGGGGTGACAGCAGTGGGATCTCTCGGCAGAGCTGCCTTGGGACCAGCCCAGCGACAGCTGCCAGGAATACAGTGACTGGAAGGAGAAGAAAACCTACCTCCCACCTTGGAAGAAGATTGATTCCGCTCCCTTGGGTAAGCACCCGGCCCCCAGCAGCTTCCTAAATATGTACATATATATACACACACAAATATGTACCTATATATACACACAAATATACACATATCCACACACACACCATATTGTGTTCCACCCCCTCATCTCCCCCAGCACTGCTGCACAAGATCCTCACGGAGAGCCCGACGGCGAGGATCACCATTCCTGACATCCAGAAGGACCGGTGGTACAGCAGACCCCTCAAGAAGGGTAAGGGGCCGCGGGGGAAGGCGCTCGTGCCCCCGGATTTGGGGGTTATTTGGTCTCCTGTCCCTTTGCAGATGTCAAGCGGGCCCGGCTCTCCTCGGGGGGAGTCACCGACTCCCCTGGAGGCTTCTCCAAGCACATCCGATCCGATACAGACTTCTCACCCGTGAAGGGAGCACTGGGGTGAGCCTCTGCTTCCCTCCGCACGGGTTTGCAACTCCTTGCACGCCTCGGGGCTTTCCCGGCGTTTTCTCCAGGAGGTGGTCGGGTGGAAACCCCGCACAACCCCTGTGATCGACGCAGATCCTGCAAAATCCCGTGCAAGTCCCACATCTGGCTCTCTCCAGCGCTCCTAACCCTTGTGTCCCCCCTTGCCTTGCAGTGAGGACAAGGCAAGCTATTCCACGTCACAGCCGGAGCCCGGCACGGGCGGGATGCCCTGGGAGAGTGGCACGGGAAGCATCGACCAGCTGGTGCAGGGCTTCAGCTTCTCACAGCCCGCCTGCCCCGAGCACATGCTGGTCAACAGCCAACTCCTGGGCACCCCAGGCTCCTCCCAGGTCAGGGGCTGCAGGGGGCACCTGGCACCGCTTGGAATATCGGGATGCTGCCTCGCAGTGCTTGGGGCACGGCTGGGCGAGGCTGATCCTCTTGGGATTTCACCTCGCGGCGTTTGGGGCGCAGCTCGGCATCGGCGATGGTGTCAGGGTGCACCTTGCAGTGGCTGGGGGCTGCTCTGTGGTGCTTGGGGTGCAGCTTTGCCTGATGGGGAGTATTGGAGGTGTAACTTTTTGTTATTTATCACCTCAGGTGTGAGTTTGCAGGATTTGGGGCACAGCTTTTCAGTATTCTCAGGGTGACACTTTGCCGTGGCCTTGGGGTGTTTTGGGGCAGCTTCACGTCTGATTTACAATGCTGAGGTCCAACATTGCCTTGTATAAATTGGGCTGCAACTTTGCATCATATATATGACCATAAGGAGCACCTTTGCCATATTTATAACATCAGGGAGCAGCGTGGCAATATGTGGGGTGTGGAATTTTATCATCTTGGGGTGCAATTCTGCAGCATTTTGGGGGCAGAGTCTCATCCAGTTTACAACATCAGGATCCAGTGCTTCACCTTTTACTACTGGGGTGCCGTTTTGCCTTAGATATGTAAGATTAAGAAGCAACTTTTGTTGTATTTATAATATCAGGGAGCAGCTGTGAGCCCATGTCTGTTGAATATTTATCACCTGAAGGTGTGAGGTGCAGGATTTGGGGTACAAATTTGCAGTACTTTTAGTGTCAGTTTGTCACTTTGCCAGGGACTTGAGGGGCAGTTTCACATCTGATTTACAGCTTTGTGCTGCAGCATTGTGCTGTGTAAAATACTGGGGTGCAACTTTGCATCATAAACACCACATTAAAGAGCAACTTTGCTGTATATGGAATATCAGGGAGCAACTTGACAAGGCTGGGATGCAGCTGTGAGTTTTGTCATCTCGGAGTGCCACCTCCCAAGATTTGGGGTGCAAATGTGGATCATTTACGGAATCAGGGTGCACTTTGTGCAGTGATTGGGGGCTGCTCTGTTGTGTTCAGAGTGCCACTTAGCATCTGATTTACAGTATCAGGGAGCAGCTTGGCAGCATTGGGGTGCTGCTGGGCAGGGTTTGTCATCTCAGGGTGCAACCTGGTGGTATTTGGGGCATGATTTTGCAGTATTTTGAGTAATAAAATGCAACTTTCCAGTTCCAGGGTACAGCTCTGCAGCATTTGGGAGGCAACTTCGCATCCAATTTACAACACCGGGGTCCATCGTTACACTGTTTATACCATTGGGGCACAACTTTGCATCCTATAGGTGTCTTTAAAGAGCATTGTTATGATGCCAGGGGCCGATTTTGCACTGTTTGGGACGTGGCTGTGCAGCATTTCTGCTGTTTGGGATGCGGTTGTTGGCTTGTGCCATCAGGGGGTGCAGCTTTCCAACATTTCCTCACCGAAAGCCGGGATGTGTCAGTGCTGGGGCGGGTGGGATTTGTGGCCTTTTGGCGGGATTTATGACCTTCGGAATGGTTTTTTGGGGCGGCAGAGCCCGTGGCAGCGGCTGGTGAAGCGGATGACGCGGTTCTTCACCAAGCTGGACGCCGACGGCTCTTACCGCGCGCTGAAGGAGGTGTGTGAGAAGATGGGATACGGCTGGAAGATGAGCTGCACCAACCAGGTGGGGGTCAGGGGATGGAACTGGGACTGGCACCCCCTGTGCTGGGTGATCAGGAATAATTAACAGGCATTCCCCCGGCTTTGCAGGTCACCGTCTCGACCACAGACAGGAGGAACAACAAACTCATCTTCAAGGTGAACCTGGTGGAGATGGAGAGCAAGATTTTGGTGGATTTTCGCCTCTCCAAGGTGTGTGTGGGGTCAGGATGGGTGGTGGGGGCTGCATGGCAGGTGCAGGGTGGGGAAGGACCAAGCAAAGTGGGTGCAGGGTGGGGGTGACCACGGGAGGTGATGCCAAAGGATGGAGGGGTGCAGGTGGGTGTAGGGGGATGTAAACCCCTGCCTCTCCCCACACAGGGCGATGGCCTGGAGTTCAAGAGGCATTTCCTGAAGATCAAGGCCAAGCTCAGCGACATTGTCAGCACCCAGAAGGTCTGGCTGCCTGGCACCTGAGCCCTCACACCCCTTTTCTGCCTCTTCCTTTTCTTCCTCCACCTCCTCTTCTGCCTCCTGGCTGGGTTCTGGCAGCAGCACCCAAATACTGTGAAGGTGTCTGGCCACCTGTTTTAGGTTTTAAAGGTTCAATAAAGCCCTGGGGGACACAAGGCGAGGCTGGTTGCTGCAAGGGGGAGGTTGCACCGGGTTGTTCACTCTGAAAGCTGTCATGGCACAGCTTTGCTCGGCCAGGGTAAATCCCACTGCGGGATCTCTGCCGAGCCGTGCAGCCCTAAACCAGCCCCAAGGGCTGGGAGCTGACCCCCCCGCCCCCCATTCCTGCCCTGTCTCAGGGCAGTGGCTGCCCTCATTTTCCAACCTCTCTAATTGCTTTTCGGAAGGACTAACGAGCCCGAGAGCTGCCAGGGGTTGTTAGCGCTGGAGCGAGAGAGGAGAGCCAGGGATTAACCCCATCCCCCCCAAAAAAGAGCATCCCCCAAAAAAACCCACCCCAGGGTGCAAACCCCAAGATACCACCACGATTTCTCTTTAAAGCTGATTCAGTGTTTAATGACCAGGCTAAAAAATGCACTTTTTACTTATTTACCCCTTCTTGAATTATTATTTTTTTAATATTCTTTTCCCCAGCCTTTTTGTTTCCCTGGTGGGAACCCCCCTTGGGCGAAGCAATTAGCGGCAATTTTTTAATTGCATATTTATATTGCAGCTGGGGAGCGAGACCCCGGCAGCGGGCGAGGGGAAAGCAGGAAGACGCCGCGCTCCGACCTTGTTTGCTTTTCAGCTGGGATTAAGCACTTTTAATTGTCCCAGAGATCACAGATTGCGGCCAGGGGGGATAATTAGGCTGAATACAGGGTTTTCTGGTTCATTCCCCCAGGAATTTATATTTCTAAGGGCATAAAAAAGAAAATCTTTGGGAATGCCTCGCGAAGGGAGGGTTGTGGAGGGGTGTGAGGCTGGACACAACTTGTTGCACGAATTGCTCTCACTGTCAAAACAAATTAATTTTTCACCTGTTACCTGCTGTTAATGGGATATTTTGGGGGGTCACAGGCACATCCCCTCCTCCCCAGGGTGCTTCAGGGGAGGCTGGACACTGCTTCTGCTCTGCCATGATCTTGTGTATTAACCAGGCTCCATTCCCATGGGAATCATTTTCAGCCCTAATTTTTAGGGTCCTTTTGGTTTTTTAACTCCGTGGAGAGGATTATTTTCCTCTTTCGGGGTCTGTGGGGGAAACTCGAGGGGGATAAAAGGTTTGTGTTCCTATGTGGCCGGGCGGGGGGGGCTGTGCTGAGCGGGGCCCTGAAAGCGCCCTTTGTGCGGCCCCGCCGGGGACCCGGCGCGCTCGGAGGCACCGGAGCGTGGCAAATCCCAAAACCAACAGCACGGCCGGGGCGGGCGGCCGGGGGCTTCTGCCCCCCCCTCATCCCAAATTCATGGCTCTCCAGCGGGCACAGGGGGGCTGTGCCAGCCCTCGGCCTCCTGGCAGCATCCTGGGAGCGGAGTTTGGGATGCAGAGTTAGGGATGCGGTGCTGGATGCAGGATGGAGGGTTCAGGGTTGGGGGATGTAGGATTTAGGACACAGATGGAGGATGGAGGATTTGGGATCTAGGTGTTTGTTGTGGGACAGAATTTGGGATTCAAATGTGGGACATAGGATTTGGGATGTAGGCACAGGATTGGAGGGTTTAGGATGTAGAGGCAGGATGTGAAAGGGGATTTGTGATGCAGATATGGGATGCAGGATTTAGACATGGGATGCAGGATTTAGGATGTAGATTCAGGATACAGGGTAGAGTATTTAGGATTTAGACATGGGATGCAGGATTTAGGACACGGAAGATGTGGGCTGGAGGATTTAGGATCTAGGTGTTGGTTGTGGGACATAGGATTTGGAATGTAAGCACAGGATGAAGGGTTTAGGATGTAGATGCAGGATGTGAAATGGAATTTGTGATGCAGATATGAGACTTCGGATTTAGGCTGTGGATGCAGGATTTAGGATGTAGATAAAGGGTATTTAGGATTTAGACATGGGATGCAGCAGAGGAATTAGAATTTAGATGGTATTGTAGGATTTAGGACACAGGTACAGGTTTCAGGATGCAGATATGGAACACAAGATTTAGGATGTAGATGTGGGACATAGGATTTGGGACATAGATACAGAATCTGGGACAGAGAACTTGGGATGCAGATAGGGGACATAGGATTTAGGATGAAGATGCACGACACAGGATGGAGGATCCAAGATGCAATTGTGGGATAGAAGACAGGATGTAGATGTGGGATAGAGCACTTAGGAGGTACATGGGGACTTAGAGTTTCAGATGTAGATACAGGATGGAGGATTTAGGATAGAGATATGGAACACAGTACTTAGGACGTAGATGCAGGATGGGGGATGGATGATTTAGGATTTAGATGGGGACATGGGATTTAGTGTGTAGGTGCAGGATGCAGGACAGAGAATTTGGGGTGCAAATGTGGGACATAAGATTTGAGATGTAGGATTTAGGATGCAGGACTTAGAATGGAGATGTGGGATATAGCATTTAGGATGGTGGATGGAGAATTCATAATGTAGGTACTGAAGACAGGATAGAGAGCTTAGAATGCAGATGTGGGACATAGGACTGGGGATGTAAATGCAGGATAGAGGATTTAGGTGGGGGACATAGGATGTTGCTGCAAGACACAGAATGCAGAAGCCAGGATGCAGGTCTGGAATGGAATATTTGGAATGTAAATGGGGACATGGGATTTAGGATATAAACACAGGACAAAGGATTTAGGATGCAGGTGTAGGACATAAGATTCAGGACATACATGCAGGATCGAGGATTGAGGATTTAGGATGTAGATGCAGAACACAGGATGGAGGATTCAGGATGCAGATGGGAGACACAGAATTTGGGATGCAGATACAGGCTGCCAGATGTAGGTAGAGCACAGAAGAGAGGCTCTGGAAGCATTCAGGATGTGGGATGCAGGATTCAGGATGCAGCCGCAGGATTTAGGAGAAAAAAACAGGAATTTAGGATGTAGATACAGCTTCCCAGATGCTGTTTTCCAGACACAGAAATGCAGGTTGACACAGACATGGATGCAGGACACAGGAGGGGGGCTGCAGATGTGGGATGCAGGACACAGGACATGGAATGAAAGGGCAGATGCAGAATATGGGATGCAGATACAGAATGTAGGGTACAGAAGTAGAATTTGGAATGCAGAGGTGGCATATAGGACAGTGGTGAGGGACATGGAATATAAAATACAGATGAAGGACGTACAGGGCATGGGTTGCAGAAGAGGGATTTGGGATGCAGAGGTGGGATACAGGACACAGGAGATGGGATGTGGATGCAGGACATGGAATGCAGGAGTGGGATGTAGGCTGCAGATATAGGACAGAGGTGCAGGACATGGGATGCTCCAGCACCAGAGCACCACAGCAGAGCCCCAGCTCTGCACAGGGATTGTGCAGCACCCCTGGAGATGGGGAGTGCGTGCAACGAGCCGGGAGATGCAGACTTCCAAGGAAAAAATTATCGCTTTCCAAGCCTATACAGACATTTTGCAGCTCGTCCCCCATCTGGGAGGCAGATCCCGGCCCTTTGGCCACATCTGCCTGCCAGATGTGCCAGAGAGGGGAACAGAGCCCCTGTGGATGGGAAAGCTCCCCACTCCCCTATGTGCAGGCCAGGTTGGGAATGCAGCTCCACACCTGCTCTGGAGAAACGCCTGGATGGGACCAGGGAGCAGTGGGGAGGAAGGACTGGATGGGAGCGATCCAGCCCCACAAACGGTTTCCATTGCAATTAAGCTTTTGTCCTGTGGCTGGGGGAGGTGGCAATGAGTCACAGCCAGGGTACAGCTATAGGGGACACGGCCCAGTATGGCCCAGTATGCCCCAGTAAGGATGCTGGGCTGAACTTACCCAGAGCCCTGACTGGGGTGGGAGTTCCTGGACCTACAGGGGTTGGTACCCTTGAGATCCAGGCAGTGGGATGGGGATGGGGATGTGGGATGGAGATCCAGGAGGTGGGATGGAGACATGGGATGCAGGGGGTGGGAAGATGTGAAATACAAACACAGAGTTTGGGGTGTAGGCGCAGGACAAGGGATGGTGCAAGGTGCAGGTGTAGGAGGGGGGCTGGATGAAGGTGCACATGGAGGATGTGGGATGAAGGCTGCACGTGGAGGACCTGGTGCAGATGCAGGATCTGGGATGTAGATTTGGCATGCAAGAATTGGGCTGCAGAGGGCAGGATGCAAGAAGTGGGATGCTCAGGGCAGGATGTGGGATGAGAGGCTCAGATGCGGGGTGTGGAATGCAGGGCACAGGGTACAGATAGAGGATTTGGGATGCAGGGTGCAGCTGCAGGGTGTGAGAAGTGGGATGCCTGGTGCAGGGTGATGGATGAAGAGTGCAGATGCAGGACATGGGGTGCAGGGCTGACGGTGCAGATGAAGGATTTGGGATGCAGGAGGCAGCCACAGGAGGCTGAGCCAGGGAATGGGTGTGGGATGCAAAAGCAGCATGCAGTTGTGGGGTGCAGCTCTAGGAGAGAAGGATTGGAATGCAGAATCCAGGGTGCAGGATGTAGATGCTGGATTCAGGATGGAGATGTGGGCTACCAGTGAAACTCCAGGATGGTGATGCACCTCCTCAAGCAGAGAAGAATGTTGGAAGCATTTCCCATCTGATTGCTAAGGGCAAATGAGAGAATTTCCCAATAACATCAGCTTTTTGGGGAATGGAAATCCAATAGGAGTCCAGAAGCATTTTTATTTTCTGAACTGCCCCCATCAGCTCAGTGTCTCCAGGACAGAAACATTTATTTAGAGGAAAAAACCCTAAAGTTGGAGCAGTTCCATCTGAAGACACCCAAATCCAGCATTTCCCTCCTCTCTCCTTAGTATTTCCCACTGTGGAGGTGCCTGAGGGGCTGGATTTGTTGGATTTTTAACTCAGGAGATGTTTTAGCTTTTGCAAAAGCATCGCAGCAGCCTCGGGAATGCTGCCACATTAATAAAAGCAAAAATGCAGAGGAGTCTGTTAAGGAAACTCCTGCAAAAATCCCTTCCAGAAACATCGTGGGCAACATTAGCTCTTGGTTTGAGCTTTTCTCCCCGTTTTATTTCATTGGGAAAATGAGTTTTGGAGGTCATCACATGCCCAGAGGATAGTGCAAGGTGGGTTTCTGCAGCAGGTTTGGCCCCTAGAGCCTCCTGTCAGTATCAGGGAGGGGTTTTATGGGGGAAAAACCTGGAATTTACAGCTGAAATTTGAAATTTTCAGGTTAAAACCTCCAACAATCGCCCTGAATTGGAGGATTGGCACTGCGGATGCAGCCTGGCAGTGGTGCCAGGGACACGGGTGAGGCCCCAGCAGTGCCTCTTGCCTGGCAGGCAGGAGAAGGAGAAAAATGCTTTAAAAAGGTAAAAAAAAAAAGCTCCCAAGCAGAAGGCTGAGGTCATTTTCTTGGCGAGGAAGTCGGCTCCTTCCAAATGCCTCCGGGTCGGGTTTAATATCAGCAGAAACATTCTTGGGCAGGGTGGGGAGAAGGCGCTGCTCTCACCATCGAAAGCAGAACCCTCAAACCCCCAAACACCCTAGGAAAAAGACCCCAAGCATCCTAAAATCCACAAAATCAGTTCCCCAACCCCCAGACTGCTTCTTTGGAACCTCTAGGTGTGGAGTAAATGAGTATTGGAGTGGGAGAGGTGTGAAAACAGCTCATGGAGGAGGGGAAACTCCCCCTGGGAACAGAGAACTGAATCTTTAAAGTGACTTTTGCGCATCGTTTGGTCACTACTGGGATTTTTGGGATGTGGAGAGGAGGAAAGTGAGGGGGCCTGGCAGGGAAAATGCCATTTTCCCCATTGTCCTGTAGAGTTTTATCATCACTTCGATCCCTCCTTGATTTAGCATCATCTCTGCGAGCTCAGCACCCAGCAACAACCCCCTGGGGCAAGGGGACCTGCGTGCGAGGAATATCCTGCTGGAAAATACATCAAAAAGGAGGGGGAAAATTAAATGGATTTCATCTGCTGTGCTGTGCTCGCAGGGCTGCCTGAGAAGCTCAGGGGCCTGCCAGTGCCTTGTGCGAGCCCTTGGCTGCCCTGCGGAGCTGTTGTGGCTTTTCCAGGGATTTTACACATTAGGACGGAGTGGTTTGACCGTGTTTGTTTTGCTAAACCTCACCAAAACCCAAACCAGAGCTTGGAGGGAGGAGGAGGAGGTGGGAGATGCAGGGAAAGGTTATTTAAAAATAGGGGCAAAACAAAAAACAGGATCCGAAGTGGAGAAATGAGTTTGGGATTGCAGCAGAGCAGGGATGTGGCAATGGGAGAGATGCAGGGGGTGGCAGGGATGTGGCATTGGCAGGGACGCTGTGGGAAGCAGGGATGTGGGGGTGGCAGGGATGCTGCACCTTGCTGGGGATGAGCATCCCACAAAAATCAAGATGGGAAAAAAATCCTCAGGAAAGTTGGGAGGATAAGAAGCATCAGGAGGGCTCTGATCCCGCTGGGAGGGAGGCTGTGAGGCGATGCTCTGGCGTGGAAGGGGATTTTCCTCCATGCTTGCACATTCCTCCCATCAGCAGTATTTACAAGACGGCACCAGGAGAAATCCCAAGTCGGCCGGACCGGCTCCCGCCGGGTGTGGCTCCACTGCTGCGGCCCCACAGCCCCTTGCTCCTCAGTCTTAGGGCTTTCTCCCTGATCCCTTTGGTTTGTGCTATCTACACCCCAGAGGTGCAATCCCTCCTGTGCCAAAGTCCTGCTCATGACGGTCCAGAGCAATCCCTCCCAAAATTTTCCCCATCCCAGCACTCATTGCTTCCCCTTCAGCCTTTTATAGGGACAGGGCTGCTGCGAGGCTGCCCTCGGGTGCAGGCTTTGGGGTGGACTTCGCGGGGTTGCTCCATCTTCAGGCAGTGCTGGGAAGACCCAGCAGGAATTTCCTCTCCTGGGAAAAGGCCTGGGAAGTGTTGCAGAGTGCAGAGAGGTTTGTGGGATGCAGGGATGCAGCACACAGGGATGTTTATGGGATGAAGGGATGCAGCAGCACACAGGGATGTTTGTGGGATGCAGGGATGCAGCACACAGGGATGTTTATGGGATGCAGGGATGCAGCAGCACACAGGGATGTTTATGGGATGCAGGGATGCAGCAGCACACAGGGATGCTGGCAATGCACAGGGATGTTTATGAGATGCAGCAGCACACAGGGATGCTGGCAATGCCCAGGGATGTTTGTGAGATGCAGCAGCACACAGGGATGCTGACAATGCCCAGGGATGTTTATGGGATGCAGCAGCACACAGGGATGCTGGCAATGCACAGGGATGTTTGTAAGATGCAGCACACAGGGATGTTGACAATGCACAGGGATGTAGCACACAGAGATGCTGGCAATGCATGGGCATGTTTATGGGATGTAAGGATGCAGTAACACACAGGGATACTGACAATGCACTGGGATGTTTATGGGATGCAGCAGCACACAGGGATGCCAGCAATGCACAGGGATTTTTATGGGATGTAAGGATGCAGTAACACACGGGGATACTGACAATGCACTGGGATGTTTATGAGAGGCAGCAGCACACAGGGATGTTTATGGGATGTAGGGATGCAACACACAGGGATGCTGGCAATGCACAGGGGTGTTTGCAGGAGTGTGCAGGGATGCTGACAGCACACAGGACCATTTAGGGTGTGTGGGATGTCAGCAGCACACAGGGACATTAGCTGTGCACGGGGATATTTGTGGCACACTGCGATACCTGCAGCATGGAGGGATGCATGGAGCCACTTCACAGGAACACCTGCAGCAGCTTTTCAGGCCTTCCATGCCTCGGTTTCCCCTTCCTGAGAGCCAGGGCTGTTGGTTTCTCGGGGCTCAGCCCCACGGGATGCTGAGGCACGGGGAGACCTGGCCGTGCCACGGCCGCCTGGCTGTCGGCTCCGCGCTTGGCCAGCGGCCAGGGCGGTGCTGGGGGCCCGCTGCTCGCCAGATGCGATAAGGAAAGGTTTGGCCCAGGCTGGAAAAAAGAGACAAAAAGAAGAGGGGAAAAAAAAAAACAAAAAGGGAAAATAAAAAAGCAAAAGCAAAGCAAATTCCTTGGCAAATCAAAGCAAAATGCTTGCACACGGCCTTGCATCCAGCCATCCGTCTTGATAAGGGGCTCTGGGGAGGAGGAGGTGGAGGAGAGGGAGAAGGAGGCAAGCTGACACTGGGAACCTGACAGCAATCCCACTTCATGGCAAAATACCTGCCAGATTTTCTACTGCCAGCTGAGGAGGGGCCCAGACCCGGTGTGCCTCAGTTTCCCCACTGCATGCATGCACTGAGGTGTGGCAAAGGGGTTAAAACTGCCTTGGAGGGGTTAAACGGGGCTATTTTCTGCCGGGTTTTATCCAAAACATATGTTTTCACCACTATTCGAGTTATCTGGGATATTTCCTGCGTGTTTGCTCCTATGGCAACTGGCCCAGCATGAAAGACCTATTTACTGGGCTCGGGGATAAGGAACAGCCATATGGTGTCAATTTTGAAGGCGCTCCATCCCCTCCGCCCGTCTCCGGTTCTCCCTCCGCCACGGTCTTGGCCCCTCAAGAGGCGTCCACCACGAGCTGGGTCCAGCTGGGGTTGGGAATGGGCACCAGCAGCAAGGTGAGGTGGTGGGTTGGGTTTCAG
>QUSF01000045.1:2298552-2316309 GCA_003676055.1 Chloebia gouldiae | reverse complement strand
TCTCTTCTCTTCTCTTCTCTTCTCTTCTCTTCTCTTCTCTTCTCTTCCTCCTTTAGTCCTTCTCCTCCTCCTCTTTCCCTCTCCTGTTGTTTTATCTTGTCTCTTCTATCCTCATCATTTTCATCTTGTATCTTCCCAACTCCTCATCTTCATCTTCTCTTCCCAGGTGCTGTGTGTTTCTTCATGTGTTCCATCCCAACACCCCTCCAGCCTTTGTCCCCTGTTCCTGATCCATTCCCTTGGAGTGGAAATCCCAAGATTGCCCCCTCACACACAGCCCTGCCACACTGCAGGGCACAGTCAGCAGCTGATGCCACCCAATGCCACCTGCACTGCCAAGGTTGGGGGGCACCAGGCTGACTCCAGCTGTCCCCTTCCCAAAAAGGATCACAAACCTTCCCTCGATGGAGATCACGGGGTGCCAAAGGGCATCGGGGTGCTGGGCTGGCCCTGTGGAGAGACACAGGGCCTGGGACAAGGGACGTGGGACTGGGACATGGGACTGGACAAGAACCTGCTGGGATCTGGGCCAGGATGATGGGACAAGGACAAGGTGACAAGGACTGGGATGTGATGATGGCGACAGGGACGGATGATGGCGACTGGGAGGAGTGATCTGATGGGGACGGGGCTGGGATGATGAGACCTAGACAAGGTACTTGCTGGGGTCAGGAGAATGGGAACAGGAAGGAGGTGCCTGCCAGGGATGGGATGATGAGAGCTAGGACAAGGAAGCTGCTGAGGATGTGGAGGTGGGAGCTGGGATGAGGTACTGCCAGGGACAGAAGCCAGGGGACCACAACAAGGAACCCAGCGGAGCCCATCACGGGGCGACAGCGACCAGCCCATGGCGGTGGGGAGCATCTCCCAGCCTCAGCCCCTCCACCCTGGCCCTGAGCTCTGCACCCAGAGCCGCAGCAGGGCAGGCGAGCCCGGGGGGCTCCGCCCGGCTCCCCCCAAGCCGCTGCGGCGCTGCCGACCGGCTCCCGCGGGGACGGGAGCGGCGAGGGCCGGGGCGCGGGGAGCGGCCGGCTCAATGCCGGGGCCTCACTCCCACGAGCGGATGAAAGGCTCCCTGTCCAAACGGCATTAGACGCGCTGCGAAGGCTCATTCCCGATCGGTCACGCTCCGAGGCGCAGCTGCAAAACCCCCTCCGGGAGCCCGGGATGCTCCGGGGGCTTTGTTCGGAGCAGCCCCGCTTCCCGGGGAACCGTGACAAGACGATGGGATTACGGGGCAGGAGAAATGAAATAAAATAAAACCCAACCTCGCTGGGACCACGCTGGCTGGGCGGAAAAACAAAGGGGAGCCTCAAATTCCCTCGTGCTCCTGCCAGGAATGATGGCCCCACCTGGGCGGGGGGAAGGGGCACGGAGAGGGCTTGAGGATCCCCAAGGAGGGAGGGTGGCTTTTTGGGGGTGTCCCCCCCCCCTTTCTGCTCCCAAATCCCAGCGCTGAGCAAGCAAGGAAAAAAGGAAAAACTTGCAAGGAAGCAAAGCTTATGAGGAGGGGAAACCTTGCATGGAGGAAAAGCTTGTGAGGAAGAAAACTTCTCAAGCAGGAAAACTTGAAAGGAGGTAAAGCCTTGAAAGGAAGGAAACCTCCAAGGAAGAAAACTGTGCAAGGAGAAATACTTTACATGGAGGATAAACTTCGGGTGGGGGAAAATATCACAAAGAAGGAAAATCTCAGAAGGAGATAAAACCTTACAATGAGGAAACCCTTAGGCAAGGAAAGAGATCTTGCAAGGAAGGAAATATTTGAAGGAAGAAATAATTTCAAGGAAGGAAAACTTTCAATGTAGGAAAAGCCTTGTACAAAGGAAAATTTTACAAGAAGGAAAACCTTTGACAAGGAATCTTGCAGAAGGAAAACGTAGAAGGAGAAAAGCCTTCCAAGGCAGGAATCCTGACAGGTTTGGAGGAAGTGAGCAGGTCGAAGGGAGAGGTTCTGCATCTTCCTTATGGGAGCAGCCTGATCCCTCCTGGCACAGAGCCCGGCACGGTTTGGCTGAAGTTAATTGGGTTAGTGAGCGGCTAAAGGGCATAGCTTGTCCGGGCGCCTGCTCCCTAATGAGCATCTCATTTGAATCTATGCAAAATAGCAGGGAGCATGGAGACATGCTAATTAAAGTGATTGCTGTTCGCTAATTAAGCAGCAATTCTCCTGCCCAAGAGGGTATTCTCATGCAAATGAGCTCAAGGAGGGGAAAACATCGACCCAAAAATTGTACAGGGAGAAACTGCAATTTGGCACTGCCCCTAGTCGGCAAAACACCTTCATTATAATCCTCATTTTGAGTATTTTTATCCCAAAAAAACAGACTTGGCCGTCTCTTCTGTGCTGAGAACAATCCTGAAGCCCTCATCTTTTCCAGCGGCTGCCATATATCGAGTCATTTAACTCCTCAGCTGTGCCAACCCAAATTTTGTTTATTTTGGGGTGTTTTCTTCAGATTATGGGATTTTTAATCTGTTGAGGATTTTTCTACTCATTTTCTTTTTTTTTACCCCTTTCACACTTGTGGAAATAATGACGTCCTACAGGAAATCTCTTGAGGGATAAAATTAGGGCTGGTAAACACAGGGCAGTGCAGTGTTGTGGTCTTGCAGGTTTGTCTGAAAACCATGAGATTTTATTTCAAGTCTAGTTTTTTAGGGGGGTTTTAAGCTTATTTTTTTCTTTATTTTTAAACATAGCATCTGTGTTTCTTTGCAGTCCATGTGGTGCTGAAGCCTTTCCAGGTGAACCTCTCCTTGGGATAAATCCCTTTCCAGATACCACTTGTGAATGAGACCAAAAGAGAGAATTCCAAAAAAAAAAACAAAAACCAAGGCATTTGGGGCATATTTTGGGTGCATTTGAGTTCTTTTGGAAGGAGTCAATGGTTTGGGCACAGTATGAGCCCTTGATAAAGCCCCTTTTTGCTATTTTTAGCCCGAGTACGGGGTTTTTGGTAGCGTCATCTGGAGAAGGATGATGCATGGAGCAAGTGTGGGGGCATTTCCCAGCCCTCTGGAAAAAGCGAGAGCCACTCCCTCACTCCAGCGACACTCTGAACATACAGAGCGTATGCTGGCAGGAGAGCCGGAGTGGGAACCGTGGGCTCTCCGGCGCGCAGGCGAGCGGGCCGGGCACGGGATGACCTCTGCTCGCAGAGGCGGAGGCTCCCGGGAGGCCGCACAGGTGAGCGGCGCCGCGGCGCTCGGAGCGGGGCGCAGCGTGCCCGGCTCTGTGGGCGACTGTCACGCACAGGTGGCGAGGCGGCGTGGGTGCGGGAGCGCGGCTCTGCGGCTGCCCGAGCGCCGGTCCCGTGGGAGCGCGGCCGCTCGGTGCCCGGTCACGCACACGTGGGCACCCCGGCCGCTCGCTGCCCGGTCCCTGCCCTCCCGGTCCCGCCGGTGCCCAGAGCACCTGCTGTGCGGGCCGCGGTGCCGCGGGTCCCGGCTCACACCGATGCCGGGTCCCGGCGGTTCGGGGCCGCGGGTCCCGGCTCACACCGATGCCGGGTCCCGGCGGTTCGGGGCCGCGGTGCCGCGAGTCCCGGCTCACACCGATGCCGGGTCGGGGCCGCGGTCTCTCGGCCGAGCTCTGCCCGGCAGCGCACGTGCATCCCCTCCGCCCCTCCCGTTCCCCTTAAAGGGCCCGCAGCGCCCCGCTCGCCGCACGCTCGCCGCACGCTCACCTCCGCCCGCTGCCTCCCCTCCTCGGGCGGTGGGTCCGCCCGCGGGGCACCCGTGCTCCCCCCAGGCCGGCGTTGGTTCGCTCCGCGGGGCGGGGCGGGGCGGCGGCGCCTCCCCCGACACGGGGCGCCGGTGGGAGCGGGGCGGGGAGCGCAGCGCGGGGGGAGATAAGCGGCGCCGAGCGGCCGGGCGGCGCTGGATGGAGGCTCCCGCCCGCCGGGACGCCCGCCCTAGCCTGGAATGTCCTGGCGAGCCGCCGCCGAGCGGCACCGGCACCAGGACCGGGACCAGGGAGGGGGCGCGGCGGAGAGGTAACGCGCGCGCTTCCCGCCGCCGGCGCGCGCCGAGGGGGGCGCGGGCGGGCGCGCGCCGGGAGGGGCGAGCGCGGCTCCTCCGTGAGGGGCGAGCGCGGCCCGGGGCGGCCGCAGGTGGCGGCGGCTGTCACCGCGCGGGGCTCGTCCGGCTCCGCTCGGCGCCCTCGGGGAGCGGGGCTGAGCCGGTGCACGGCGCTCCGGCCAGCGGGACGAGCCCTCCGAGCCGCCCGAGCCCTCCGAGCTGCCCGGCGCTGATTTATGGTCTCATTTCGCAGGGAACGAGCCTCCACTCCACTCTATTTGTCATTTAAACGCTGCTCTGCTTGAAGGAGGTGCCGTAGGGGATGGGTTTGGGGTGGCGTCCAGCCTCTTAACCGCCTTAAAATGGTTAATCTCAATGTTTTTAACCTGTAAGGTCACTTTTCTCTGCAATTAGAGCGGTGGAAAGTCAGTCCCTAAGGCAGGAGGTGCTGTGTGATGCCTGAGGTCTCTGGCTGTAAAGCATCCTGACATCTTATCTCTGTTATTATTATTTTTATTGCATTAAGCTGCCTACCTTCTTAAAGCCACGCGATTCTTGAATTTTAAATTACTTTCCCTTGCTTTATCTGTCTCTTTGCCAAAAACAAATATAAATTATATAGTTCTTGATGTCTCATGGAAGAACTTTCCAGTCGTCTCTCCCATGCCTCCAATAATGATGTTTTTTAAACGAGAAGGGATGTGTTTTTCAGCCGTGACATACTGTCGGGCAGAAAACAGGCAATATTTATTTTGCTCCCGCCTCGTAACTGTGTAAAGGGTTGATGAAAGGGTAAATGTGATGGCTTTATGTAGCTTTTTCTTTTTAATTATTATTTTACTGCTTTCCCCAACTGCTTTGCTGCCTCTGGGAAGGAGTAGTCGCGCCGAGCCTGTGGCTGTAAAGCTGTCAGCTCTGAAGGGCTGTTTACTCAGTGAGTTGTATCTTTCACACATGCACCAGAAATACAATTTACTAACCCAATCACCAGTCACGGTCACCGAGGTTATGGGCAGCGTGGAAGCTTTGGTTCTCTGGGGTTTTATCCTTCGTGGCCCGGCGCTTTCCTTGAACAAAGCAGGTAATCCTGGGGTGCTGGCGCTCCCGGCCGAGCTGTGTGGAGCCCGTTTGCTTTTCTCCTCATCTCCCACAAGCCGGGTGTTTTGACAGTTGCGATTTATGGGATGTACAGCCTGCCCATAGCTGCTTTAAGGAGAAAAAGTGCTTTTGTGGTAGCGGTTCCTGCGGGCGACAGCCAGCTCCTTCTATATTCCAAAAATTCACAGTGAACGTTTCCCAGCACTATTTCTTAATGCTTTTCTGTTGAACTTGATATTATTTGCCTTAATTACTGCCAGCATGCTTTTGTTCCACCAAATTAAAATAGGTGTCGAGAGCATGAGTCAAACACATTGAAACCAAACCCTGCTTTTTCAAAGCAGCTGCAAGCCTATCTTGTGGGGAGGACTTGGTAATGGAGTGATTAAAAAGAAATAAATATTTTTGACCTGTGTTCCCATCTCCATAAGAAGAGGGAAACATCTGACTGGCTTGGTCTGCATCGCAGAAAATCCTCAGGCTTGTGGGGAGACCAGTGACTGTTGCTCAAAGCTGTTGAAAGCTAGACTCAGATAGAAGGCGGGATCCACTGAGTTACCTATCATGTTAAAAGGTATTTTTTTTTTCCTCCTCAAGGGGTAGGAAGTGAGATGGGAACCTGCGGTGTGGAAGGATTAGTAATTCACCCGAGGATGAGCGGGATGTGGCTTTGTCACCTGGATTAATGTGATTTACACCCTTAAGCTGCTCTGAGTGCCCGTGTGTGCAAGGTGAAGTGTGGGCGGGCAAGCTCGGGTACACCATGGGAAGTAGCTTGAGGGGTTGGTTTTTGCCATCCTTCAAGCAGTCTTGGGGATTTTTCATCCTTTTTCTCTGCTTCTCTGCCCCCCAAACCCTGGGATAGTGGCAGTAGGGTTTGGGCTGGCCCCCACCATGTGCACCCTCTGTTGGATCACTGGGCTGCTCTGGTGCTAAAATTTTTGGGTTTTACCCCAAAATTGAGGAGGCAGTGGAAAAAAGCCTTGCAAGGAGAAGCCTGACTGTGCAGGGCAAGTCCCACCAGTGCTTTCATTATCTCAAGGTGTGCTGTAAGCCCATAAATGAGGCTCCTGCTTACTTTGGCTTGCTGGTGTGCCAGAGGAATAAGGCAGCTGTGCTCTGACTTCAGGTGATGTCACTTGAGGATTTTAACTGTCAGAGCTTAAAAATACCCTGGCTTGTTTAAAGACTGCTTCTGCAGATGTGGAAATGGGGAAGCAAAGCAATGGATTGTGAGTGCACAGCCACGTCAGGGTCCAGCATCTCATAAATCCCCCTCTGCCTGTCCCACAGCCGATCTGCTCTGCCTGATGAGGCCTCAGGTGTGCCACAACCAGGGCATTAATTGGTAGGTGCTCACGATGAGGCACTACCATGAACTGCAAGACCAACAAAGTCTTAGTGCCAAAAAAAGTAATGGGGTAACCTGTGATGATTAAATCATTTTGGGAATAAAGCTGTTTTCTGATGCGGTGGAACAGTCAGCAGCACCTTCTCCTGTAGGGTTGGTGGTGTTGGTGTGACTGGGTGTGTACAGGAACAACTGCTGTGATTTCAGATTGTTTGCAGGTCTGGGTGTGAGGAGCTGTGGGTCAGGGGCTGGTCTCTGAGTGTATGTGCACGTAGAACGAGCTGTATTGAGAAGGTTCCTTGCAGGTCATGTGAACTGTTTCTAGTTCTGTGTGTAAGAAGGCATTGAGCTTCACCTGGATTTCCCATATGACCCACCAAACCCACTCTTCACACCTTCTCCAGGAGCTCCTTTACTTCCTGTTTCTCCAGGCCTTTGAGCCTGTAGTGGAAAACCTCCTGCTCTGCATCTTCCTTGTTCCCATGTCCACAAATGTGACTCTTGAGGGGTTTCATTGCAGTGCTGTGGTCTTGGCACATAATCCTATACAAAATGATATATGGGAATGTGGTGAACCTGTTGGTGAGCTTCCACAAGGCTTCAAAACCTTTGGTTTAGTACCAGAAGCCCTGAGACTGAGCAGGTTTTCACCCACAAATCTGGGATTGGGTATCTCAGGTGGTGTTTTTTATGGAATCGCTTCAATTGGCAACTCATCCTTTGTTAGGCAGCATCTCATTTGTATAAATTAATTGATACTGTAAACTTGCCCTTTGTATGTAGAGTCATGTTTTTGTCTCCTGCTTTGCCTATGAGCTGCTGACTAGTGACTGGCTCCGTTGAGCTGAGTCCTGCCCCTGCCTCCTGACTTCAGTGGTCTGCTGTCAGTTCTCTGGTTTTTGGCATTTCAGTGGGCTGGAGATCTTCAGAGCCAATTGCTATCTGCAGCTGGGGTAAGACTGAGCTAAAAACCTTGTTTCAAGTGGAACTGGTCAAATTTCCTCTTTAAATGGGAATTTGCAGCTTGCCTTGCAATCCTGACTCTTTAAGCTGGTACTTGGGCACCAAACTGTCCACTATTTTTGCTATTTTGATGCATTTTGTTAATTTGGACCTTTTTTGTTGTATGGGCTGGTACTTGGTCAGTTCTCCAGGTGTTTTCCCTTTCCTACTCACTTTCTGCTCTCCTGGAGGCCTCCCTGATCAAGCCCTGCTACTGTGTATCCCCTTATGCAGCCTCATTTGCTCTGGGATGGTGTTTGTCTTTGGCAAAGTCAGCAAAAACCTCTTTGCTGTGTTACTTTGGCGGGTGGGAGATCTCCAACTATGCTGGCCCAAGAATTTCCAGACTAGATAATTTCCTCTGTGTGTGTGTGTATATGTTCACTTTTTTCACTTGAGTGTTCTTTTGGTAGTTTCCTTGGTAGATGGCTCAGTACAGCTTCCAGGGTCGAGTGTGTGAGAGTTTTCCACTTGCATTCCCTAGCTCACTTCTCCCTTTCTAGTGGGGATGATGGTTCTCCAGTGACAGGCACCACTTCAGGGGAAATGCTTGTTCAGCCCAGTAAGGGATTGAGCCTTGTACATCCAGACCACCTGCCAATTCCATTAAGCCCATAGTCATTCTTTCTGTGTGAGAAATATCTGCTGTCTTTCAACAGGAGGGAAAACAATCATGTAAGGTGGGTTGTTTTCCCATTTTCCATACCTATGAGATGTCTTGGAGCTCTTCTAGCCAGGTGGGACTCTATTTTTTTTTCTTTTTCCCCCTTCCCAGCTCCTTGGGCGCAGTTTCACGTTACAGCTCCATCTGAGGACTCGCTGCTGCAGGAGGTGGCAGGTACATTCCTGCCTCTTCCCTGCTGCGGGAATCCAGTACTAGAGCAGCCGCAGGGGAGTGACTCTAGCTAACCCTTCAAAAAAAAAAAGTACCCAAGCCCCAAACTTTCTGCTAATTCTTCCACTTGGATGACTGGGAAGGCCCTGGGGGGCTGGTGGGGGGATGGTCCCTTTTGGCAGCATGGGCTTCTAAATTGGCTTTGCTGTCTCCTGATCCTGTGTGCTCACTCTGCTGCTGAGCCAAGGGTGGGTGCCTTGCAGAGAGGGAGGGGTTCTGGCCAGCTCCCTCCATCTCCTGCCTCTGGAAATGCCCAGTAGAACCAGTCCAGCTCCCAGAAACAGCATGGGAAAAGGATAAAATAATTCCCTAAAGCTCAGGGTGAGCAAGACCAGCTTGGCTGGGATATTGCCATCAGCTTGGCAGTAGGAGGGAGCTGGGGCAGGGGAGCTGAGCTTGCCAGGGAAGGAGAAGGAGACGGAGACCATCCCTTTGGCAGTGGCTGAGCTGAGAGGTGAAACCACACCCTCAGCCTCACCTGTCTCTCTGATCGTGTCTTTGATTTATACCCTGGGTTCGGCTGTTTAGCTTTCCCCGCAGACTCCAACCATTGAATCTGATAATGAACCAAGTGGTTGAGTCTTATTTGTTTAATTTAAAGAGAAGTTTAATGCTTCCTTCCTCACAGCGTATGGAGGCTCTGCCTCGCAGCCCGTGGTTTTCTTTGCAATGAACCTATAAAATGCCAAGACAAGGACTAAAAGGCTCAAGCTGTGGGCAGCTTGTCATTGAAACAGTCTTGGCAAAGAGGCTGAGCACCACAAATTTACATTTTTGGGGGGTTTGAGGGTGTTTTGTCTCTGCAAAGGTGTATGAGGGTTGTGTTGCCTGTCAGGTGTTCCCTGCCAGCTCACCTGTGTGCTGGTGAGCCCTGGATGTGGTGGGCTGCCAGCTCCAGCCAGAGAGGGGCTGTAGGGAGCTTCTCGGCCCCCCTTAATCTTAGATGAAGAACAGACAGATCCTGAATGTCTCTGTAATCGCTCTGTGGCATCTACTGAAGTACAGACATGCTGGCCATGTCCAGCCTCCTGGAATTGCTGTTATATTCGTAGACACCTTCTGTCCAAGTGCAGCCTGCTCTAACTGGAGATGCTCCTGCAGGGGGGTGGGATGGCACTGTTTCCCTGTCCCCAGTGAGTTAAACCATTTCTCTGGGTAAAAGGCCTCACTATAAAGAATCTTGCAAGAAATTAGTCTTTTTTCCATGCCAGTTTGGATGATAAGGACTCAGGTGACTGTTCTTCTCCTGGGGAACAGAAACAAGGGAAGGATACAGTTCATGTGGCCTCTTCTGAAACAAACAGTGATTGTTTGGAGTCAAAATGTCCTGCTTGCTTCCAGATCAAGCCACTTGAAGTTACTGTAGACAGGTGGTATGTTTTCAGCTTTTAATTTCTTTTTTCTTTTTTTTTTTCTTGCTTGTTGTTAGTTGAGAGCCGATAGATCGGCCCAAATAAGGCCATGAGAAAGGCTGGCCATTTCCAGGAGGATCCACAGACAGTCAGTGCATGACTTGTTGCCTTTATCTCTGAGATCAGGAGATTCCTTTGCAGTGATGGATTAATCCACCCTTGAGTGAATAATATAACTGAGAACAAGTAGGAGCCAGCGCTCCAAACAGATGATTTGTTCAGTACGTGTGTGCCTCCCCTCCCCCTCTGAAAAGCATCTTTCTTCACCGTTTCATTCAGCCTGTTGAAACCTCACAGCAACCTGTGTCTGCGCCAGCCCCCGGCCCGGCGAGGGCGAGGATGGGGCTGTGCCAGAGGCCTCTGCTCCCAGGTGCAGGAGAAGATAAAGCAGGATGGAGAGAAGGTGCCTGTGGGCTGCTGGGGCTGTGATGTCACCTGTCTGCTCTGGCCATGACATCACCTGTCTGCGTGTTCTCCTGACTGGAGGTGAGAGTGTTGGTGCTGGCAGCTGCCCGGGGTGAGCTTGCACAGCTCCAGTCCCTCACTGGCAATGACTGCACCCCAACGTGAGGCAGCGGGCTCTGCAGCCAGGAGAAGTTGTGTAAAGGAGCTGGAATATTGGGGTTGGGGCAGTGAACTCACTGGGCACAAGGGGATGGCAGTGGGGGGCTTTGAACAGAAATATGATATTTAGGAAGATGGTTCTTCAGTTGTGCCATGGCAGATCTGTAACTCATCAGCAGAGCCACAGCTCCTGGAGATGCTTGGGGGTGTCCTGGAGCTGGACGCTGAAGGCTTCAGTGACATGTGGGCAGTCCTTGTTAAAACACCTCCAGTAGGATCCAGGGCTGGAAGGGAGTTGTGCAGCTACACCAGTGGAATTCACATAGTGAGATCTGTTATCATCCCTGTGGATACACTGGAATAATTCTTTGGCAGCTCATATGCTGGGTCTTGTTGCTTTAACATCTTGGAAAGCATCAAGGTCTGCTCCTCTTGATAGGCTCAAAGGTGTGAGATGCCTGGGGCTCCTCCTGCTCAGGGACCCCCCTAGGCAGTCACAGTCTTAGTGAGAAAAGCTTTGATAGCTCAAGGTCAAGTTGGTGGAAGTCCCCAGCTTTGGCTTTCCTTGTGTTATAAGTGCCAGTAGCCTTGCCTTGATCCCATGCTCTTGGGATGTGGGATTGGAAGCATTGGTGGCAGCTTTCAGCTGCGTTTTGGACGGTTTCTGTTCTCTGTGGGATCAAGATAACATTCTTAAAATGGCATTTTCCCTTTGGAGAATGGGCTTTGCTGCTGTTGGCTGTACATAATTTCTGGGAGCTGAGGAGTTTTGCTGTGTAATGTTCCAACTCCATGTAGATTAAATGTATTGCAGAGTCAAAATAAACAATAGCATGTGGTTTTCCTTTGTTCCCCCCCTTCCCCACAATAAGAGTTCACAAAAGTTCTTGAATTATGGCTCTGCGTGCCATACGCTCAAGCGTAGGCTCAAATTTTCATAAAACTTGCTGAGGGCTGTTACTGCTGGGGATCTTTCACCTTTGGGATAGCCTTGGAAATCTCTTTGTTTCTCAGGAGCTTTTTCTGAAGGTGTGTTTCAGTGTAGCACTCAAATACTTGTTGCCTTAAATGCTTTGCAGTGACAGTGTATTGCAGCTTGATGGAGATTTGAGACTCCTCTAATAAAATGCAAGAGAAGGAGGAAAACCCCGAGGGTTTTTTGGAACAGAAGATGTTTTCTGTTCCTGCCACTAATCTCTGTTGCAGAATGAAATAGGAATGTATACTTTAAATCTCTGTCAGGGTGTAGAAGGAAGCTGGCAACGGATGTAATCAAAAATGTTATTATCAAAACTCTCTAAGTATGTTGAAATTTCAAACTTAATGATATAATTTTAAATTCAGCTATTCAGACTGAGGCATGGTTCTGGGGTGCAGATTGCACTTCCAAATTGTGCATCGAGATGGACCAGAGAGGATTTTGGAGCACACTGTAGGTGGTGGATACTGCAGTTGTTATGGCTGGAGTCTTCAGTGACTAGGGTGGCAGCATTAAATTGAGGAGTGGTTTTCTAGATTATTGACTTTGTGGCTGAGCACTTAAAAAAGGGTCCAGTTTCCAAGTTAGCATTTTTCCTAATTAGTGTGTTTGTCGTGGCTTGTACGTAACCAGCATGTGTAGAAAGTGTACATGTTCAGAGTTTGTCTGAAACAGCTCTGGGCACAGTGAAGGAAGCACACCAGATCTAATGTGCAGCAGCAAAGACTCTACCCAGTAAGAGAGGAGAAAGTTTCCAGCCTTAGACTTGGAATAAGGGAACTGCGAGTAACCTTCACCCTTCTGACCCTTCAGCCTTGAGTGGAGAGGCTGCAGGTTGAGGATGCAGAAGAAGCACAAGTCCTTCTCTGAGCCAAAGGTGTGAAGCTGTTTATTTTCACTGGGACAATGTATATATTGCAGGAGGCAGATGCTTGCCTGCTTAACCCAAGCACTCTCTGCTTATCTGGGCTCTGGCGAGTGTACAAGTGTTGTCCCTTCTAATCCCCCAACATTAAACAGTCCAGGCACCTTTCCCTGGCTGAGCCTGGGACTGCTTTAAAAAACACACAGAGAGAAGCCAACAAAAAAAACATTTGCTTTCTTTGCCAAGTTTAAATGAAGACTAATGCCGTGGTGCTGCTTAATCTTGTTTTTCTTGCTATCTGATGGATGCTAACGTAGGATGGAATCAATCCTGGCAGCCGGTTATCTTTGCAGGGCCCCCATCTTGCTGAGCTCGGCATTAAAGTCTCATGGGGGAGTTGATTTGCTATGAAGCGTCTGGAACTTTCTTCCTATGTGGCGAAGCTGTGGCTGTGACATCCGTCTTCCTTTGGGGAGGTGTCTCCAGGAATTGCCAGTCTGCTGTTGGATGTCCAAACAGAAATCCTGTTCAGCAAAGCAGGATATGTCTGAGCGAGTGGGAACAGGGCACAGTCAGGTGAACCTGGCAGAAATTTCTCTCTGGTCTCTGTGATGCAACTTAACTCTTTTCCTATCAGTTGCTCATGTTTGAACTGGTTCTCCTGGGAACAGCTGCTATGGCCCCGATTTGCAGGAGGTGGTTTGGGCTCTGACTCACAACCTGACACTGGGAGGATGCTGCCCCGGGTGCCCCCAGCCCTGGGCAGGGGTCCTTGCTGCTGGCAGGGCTGAGCTGGCAGCTTGGGCTTGCAGTGAGTGAAGCAGGAGGGCTGGAAGAGCCAAACCCTCAGGCCAGAGCTTCGTGATGACTGCTGCCTCCCTCCCTTGGATCAACACTCTCCTTTGGCTCTGCTGGCATGAGGAAGGAGGCGGGAAGCTACACCGGTGCTGGGTTGTGCAACACTACTGAGCAAAGCCAACCCAAAGCCTCTCTCTCTTTCCCCCATGTTCCACTACCCCTCTCCTTGCCTGGGAGCCAGGTTGGTTGTAGCAAACCTGGCCTGACCAACACAATTTTTTCATTTCTTTTTCTGCCAAGCTGCTGCTTTTATCTGGGCCTGAGGCAAAGGGGATCCTTTTGCTAGCAATATTGTCAGTTGTGTCAGGATTCCTTCCCTCGAGGTGAAGAAGTGCAGAAGCGTGTGTTTGCCAGAGAGCTCGGACTTCAATTTTGAAACCAGGTTTGGTCTTTTGAGCATGGGGGAAGGGAGGGGAGGGGAGCAGTAAAACTGAATTACTGTAAGGCTGGAGGATGGATTGTGTGAAGGCTTGTTTTAATCGGGGGAGGACAGGCTGGGGTCTTTCCTGCTCTCTCCCTCAGCTGTCCCTGGTTAGCTGCTTTGCTTTTTAATAAGCATTGTTCTGCCTGGAGCCTGGGTCCAGCAGCAGGGAGTGTTGGCATTGCCTGTGACAGCGTGTGGACAGCTGTAACAAGAGGGGAAGCAGTGACTTGGAGTGCAGGGCAGCACTTTTGTTTAGGAGGCAGAGTCCAGATGGGTCTGTTGCTCCAGTCTGAGCACAGTTCCAGCACGGTGAATTCTAAGGTGCCTAACGACCTGCTTTAACACAGGCTTGGCTCTCCGGTTCCAGTGCACCTCCCATATCCTGCAGCCATGAGTTCACAGGCTCCTAATTGCCTATGATGTAAGACAGCAGTAGATGAGGTTGCTATAAATTCTGGCTGCAGGTGTGGATTTAATGGCTGTGCTTCCCTTTAAGGGCTCACGGATAGCATGGATCCCTGCAAGTTACAACAGACCGAGTTGGACTCGGGCTAGCACAGCTAAAAGAACCCATTTGTCTGCGTTTTTTTAGAGCTGTTGCTTGCTGGAGGCTACCAAAGGACGAGGTGTCAGTGTTTATGTGCAATTGCCTGGGGAATGAGCTCGCTGTCCTCTAGCAGAGCTCAGCCATGGCTCCAAGTCCTTTCCATCAATGTTCTCTTAGGGCTAAACCACCCCGGTGAGAGAATGCCACTGGAAGAGGACCTTTAAGTAGCCTGTGTGGACATAAGCACCTTTGTCTGAGAGTCTGACAGTTTTTTTCTGATGACCAGACAAGACTGTGGTTCTAGTCCTTTTTAATTTTTATTCATGCTGGATTTTGGTTTTAGAAACCATAGACAAATTATAATCATGGGTGATGGTCCTTGACATGCCCGATGCAAACTTTTAGGAGGGAAAAAAACACCCCCTGAGGCAGTTATTCCAGCTTGCTGTGGTGTGTGCACCTGTACGTCGGATAATTAGGATGGTGAGTTCCCTAGCTCCCTTGAGAAAAGGGGCATGGCTCACTTGGAGTTTGGTTTTGTATATTTTTCTTCATTTTTGCACACATTCTTGCAGTCCAGGGTTTATTCAACATACCAGGGTGGTGCTTCATGAGCTGAGATGAGGCCTCACGCTGTTCAAGTGCTAGATTTCTGTTGTTGGATGTCCATTCCCAGCCCCTCCTTTGGGCTGGTGCTCCAGGACTGCGTGGGGAGCTGAAACTGCTCCCTTATCCAGGTGAAAACTGAACCTCATTTTTCCTCTGGCTGAGTTTTCAGCTGGATCTGCCAGCAGATCTGACTCACTTGCGGGCCGCAGGATCCCTGGTGCAGATAGGAGAATGCAAGCCAGGTCCTGAAGGAAGGTGTTGCTGCCCTCCTCGGCAGCAGCCCATCTTTAAATTGGCTGAAAAACTGGTTGCGAAATCTCAATTCTTGCTAAAAGCCAGAGCTGAAGAAGTAAAGCAGGCGCCTCTCTCTGAGGCTGAGGCCAGCCCTGAGGAAGGAGGGGAGGAGGTGTTGGCCCAAGGACCCTTGGAGACATGACTGAAGGCAGCAGAGCTGTCACAGGTGTCCCTTCAGTGGTATGGCACAGGTGTTGAGCTAAATGTGGGGAAGAAAATGAAGATATGAGGCAAAGTAGTGCTGAAGCAGGAGAGATCAGGACAAGCAAGGTCTGGGGGGCCCTCAAAGAGCAAAGGGTGAGAATTTTGTATGTATTTGGCCTACTGTGATGGAACTGTTAAACTAATGATACCCTTAGCTCCCTTGGGGGCTGCAAGCCCTGATTTAGGCATTTAAGCATAATTGCAGCCCAGCAGAACTATGTATCAGGCTAATGCTCTGTTCTCTTGCTTCCCCGAGGCCAGAGGAGGCAGGAGCCATTCCCACTTCATTAGTGTGGCAGCAGGGGGACTGTCTCAACTCCTTTGCTGAAGTTAATAATCAAATTAAACTAATTGTTATGCCTGTTCGTGGAGACTAAAGTGTGGCTTCTGGGATGATTTATTTATTTTTCTCCTGATGCCTGTCTTGCTGTAACCGGTGTTGGAATGGCAGGATGGGAACCCCAGCTCTCCCCCTCGGAGCACACATGTGTCTCGGGAGCAGAGTCGTGACTCGTGAGTGTTTTCATCTGTGTGTGCCGAGGCACAGTACACAAACTGTTAAATTTCCTTCCCTCAGCTCCCAAATCCATTCCTCCAGTCCATGCCAAAGCATGCGTTCTTCTATCAAGACCATATGTACGCCAAGACCAAGGTTCTAAAGTCAAGGTGTTTTTGAAATATTGGAGTGCAAATTAAGTATCTGAGTAATCTTAACTGTCTTCTAAAAAAAAATTCTCTATCAGCCTCACATATAACTCAAAAGATTAATGGAAGGCTAAACTTTGATGCATGTCCAACAGCTGATACCAACCATGAGACTTTCCAGGCTTGAAATCAGAATAGAAAAATCCAATAAAAAAATACCTCCTTCTCTATCTTTGAGGCACACAGCCATGGTTTGAGCTAATACTTCTATTTTTCCTCAGTTGCTTGACCTCTTCTTTCTCCTGTGCCACTGGACTTTACCTAAAGCAGTTTGAGTAAATTAATGACAATATTTAGGGTGTTATATAGCTTTGTGGGAAATACATCTGCCTGATTATTGAGAAAGATCATGAGGATGTGGGATCCCCTGTCCTCTCTGGGGCTCAGTCACTGTCTTGTTTGCTCAGCACTGTTTGTTTTTCCTGCCATCTGCCACCCGAGAAAACACTTGCTCTGTATTTTGACAAAAATATCAACTTTCAGGTCTTTAAGGTCCCTTCCAATTCAAGCTGTTCTGTGAACAGTGATGTGCCATTAGAAATTGCTGCGCAATTGATAAGGGACTTTAGAACCAGAATTGTTCTTAGGATTCATCACTGATTCATGGGGGGTTAAATGGTGTGAAGCAAGAAAAAAGCTCCATGCAAGGCTGCTTATAAAAATACATGTTACCTAAAAAGAGGTAAAAAGAGAAAAATTCCTTAGGTGGGAATTGGCATAGGTAGCACTTGGATCTGGCTTAGCACTGATGGGTGTGGGTGCCAGGCATGGGTATGGGCAGAAATGTGGAGGCATTACTGAAATCCAAGCTGAGGATTGCAAAGTTTGAGCAACTGTAATTTCTCTCCTTTATTCAGGAGATCCTTATCCTTCTGATAAGGATCTGGAGGGTGCACTTTCATTTGTTTAAAGTGCAATAAATAAATATGAACAGAACATCAAAGGATGCTTTTTCTTGTAATTTTTGACTGCCTCTCCTCTCAGTGTTTCTGCAGATCCCTTGGCATCTGTTTCATTGTGTTCTGACCCGTTTGTGTCTCTCACGCTTGGTTTATAGGTTTACTGTCAGCAAACTGATTTTTCTGGGGTTTTCCCTTTTACATGTTTTTTTTGGGCATTAAGAAAATCCCAGGCGTTCGGCAGTTCTGTGTGTTTCCTAAAAGCACATGCAAAATCCCTTTGAAGAATGTAATTTTATTGCTTACGCTCACAAAATCCTCTCTTTGGTGATGCCATAATTCCAACACAAATGCTTAATTACGGTATTTTTTTACAAAATCCCCAACCCTTCTGTAGCTGCCTGGCTCCTTATCTCCAGCACTCGGCTTCCTGTGATTTAGTAGCACACAAACTGCAGCTCCAGTGCTCGAGGTGGAGAAGGGTAAAACGGGAGCACTTGAATGTTTTCTGCCCAAGCTGTGATTACAGCCTGGCGTTTCCCGGCGCTCGAGCCTTCTCTTCGGAGTGTAATTAGGAACACATTGATTCTTATTGCAGCTGGCAGCTGCTCGCTATTGCCTTTTTCAGCTTCTGACCCCCATAGTCCCGCTGACCTTTCCTAGGGTTAGTCGTAGGCCCTTTTCATTGTGATGGGCTCGAAGTGGCTCATGTGGAGTTGATTATTTCCTTGCTTGTCTGGCCTTTTCGGTGCCATACCTCCAAGTCACTTCCATTTTTTTCCCCTGCTTTTGGCTGACCACAGTGAAAGGAAATGCTTTTGCTGGCGACAGGATCGGTTTGCACGCTTGACTGACTCGATTGAGACCCTGAAAGGGGGGGAGGGGGAGGGTAATGAACACTGTAGGTGCTGCATTTGCTTTTTAAAGGTTGATGTTAATGATTGAGTGGTCATTAGGCATTCATAAAAATGAGGCTTCGGCCGGCTCTGTTGCCTTTTGGCACTCCGAGCCCTGCGGGTTGGCATTAGGGG
>QUSF01000045.1:2262994-2298542 GCA_003676055.1 Chloebia gouldiae | reverse complement strand
GGGCTGTCCCGGTACCGCAGAGCTCCGCTGTCACCTCTGCGGTACCGCCGGGCTGTCCCGGTACCGCAGAGCTCCGCTGTCACCTTTGCAGTACCGCCGGGCTCTCCCGGTACTGCAGAGCTCTGCTGTCACCTGTGTGGTACCGCCGGGCTGTCCCAGTACCGCAGAGCTCTGCTGTCACCTGTGTGGTACCGCCGGGCTGTCCTGGTACCGCGGCGCCGGGCATAAACCGGGCAGGTTTGTCCGTGTAGCCGCGGGCAGGCTGCCGGTGGCTGCCGGGCTGGAGCCCGCTGCTCCCAGCCCAGAAAGCTAATGAAGTCTATGTGCCAGCTGTTACACTCATTTTGCCAGACCCCAGGAGGACAGCATGAAGACAGTCAGTGATCAAAGGCTCTGGAGATCACTGAGGAGCCGAGCGGCAGGAATGTCTGATTGCTTTCTCTTGGAATGCCACAGGCTTCAATACCTCCTTTTTTCTTTTTTTTTTCTTTTTTTTTTTTTTAAGGTGTCTTGGTGTGAGATTTAATGACCTAACTCAGCTTGCTCACGCTGAAGCCAGAGTATTTTACTTAATTCAAGGGGATTCATTTGCTCTAAATTTAGGTGGTTTGAAAATTTGTGGGTTTTGTTGTACTGATAGCAAGTTAAAATTAAATTTTTCTTGGTAATTCTAATAAATGACCTAGAGAAAAAAACCACAACAATTTGCTGAGCTTTGGGTGTTAAATCACATATGGTATTATAAAGTGAAGTGGGATGAATCAATTTTGAGTTGGTGCTGTTTAGGAAAAATGGGAAATGTGTGTATCCAAAGCTGGGACACTCCAGAGGGCTGTCACAGTGCAGCTGGTGGGCAGTGCTGTCCCTGAGGCTCAGTCACTTTTTCCTTGGGCTTCTTAGGAAAGGCCGTCAGCTCCTGGAGGTGGAGTGGGCAACCTGAATAACTCCCTCTGTTCCCGAGCGTGCTGTTTCCTTCCTCCTCCTGCTCTACCCAACATTTTTAGGACCTGGAACGTTTGGGTAGTGCAGAAACCCTTCCTCATTTAGTTGTTCCTCATGGAACAGCTCCCTGAGGGTTGGGAGAGTGTTGGAGCAGGGAGGGATGGAGCAGGAGTACATCAACAGATCGAGGTGGGGTGGTGGCTCTTGAGAAGGGAGGTCCTGGTGGTGTCCTGCCAGCTGGTCTGAAATGGCAGGAAGATGATTCAGGGAGCTAAACCCAAATGGGAATGAGATAATGCTCTTTTCTTAGTGACTGCCCTCAGCTGCAAGGGTGGAGAGGAGAAGTTCATGGTTCAGTAAATAAGTGGGGCAGGATCTCAGCTGTGTTTGGAAAGACACTGGAGCTTGGCACTGTGGGAATGCCTGGAAAACAGCATTTTGTCATGTTTGTAGAGTGTGAAACCTTATTTGGGGGTGAACTTGGGTAGGAGCGAGTTAATTTGGAGGTGAGTGTTGAGTTATGGTGCTAGGACCAGACTTGTGGAGCTGTACATTGAAGACCACTGTTTTCTGGAGAAACAGTGACAGATGTGAAGTTTTGGGAAGAGACAAAAGGGTCAGTGCTAGGGCTGCAAAAATCCTGGCTGCTCTGGTGCCTCTGCATCCCTATCTTGGCTCAGTAGGGTGCTTCAGTGAGCCCACGGGCTGCTCCCTGGTCCAGGATGACCCATGTCATGACCCTGGTGAGGTCTCCAGGCCGTGTGATCATGTGCCAGCTGCCCTGCAGCATCCTGTGTGCCAGGCTGATGTGCCATTCTGGTGTTGGGGACAGCCCCGCTCTCGTGCTGGGAAACCACTGTTGACCTATGCCATCCCCTCTGTTTGCAGTTAGAGGTGATGGTTTATTTTCTTGCCTGTGCATTCCAGAGGTTGCTGGGCTGAAGCTGGGAGCTGCTGGATGCCTGTGCCCACAGCTCTGTGCTGAGCTCTGTCCTTTCATAAAGGTCTGTGACAAACGAGGCACACAGCTAGAGTTGTGTCATGTGCAGAGATACTTCATCTTACTAATTACATCCAGAAGTACCAGGCACACATTACTGGGTGCCCCTGTGTGTGCGGTGTGCTTCCCAGGGGCAGGCATCCATTGGAATGGTCGGGATGACCCCTCCCCCTGACACAAGTCTGTTATCTTCCTTGTTTCCCTTGATCCATGAGCAATAACCTACTTTAAGAGCTGACAAGGAGGTCAACTGCTGCACCAAGATAACTGGAGGATGACTTTAGGTGAAGAGGTCTGGGTGGAAGTAGAAGAAATGTGGCCTTTGCCATGCTCTGCCTTTCTGCTGGGCTGGAGAAATGGCCAGTGAAAGTGAAACGTGCATTTTCCTGATCCACAGAAACCATGTCTGTCTCTAGTCAACCTTGAATATTTTTTATATTAATAACTCCTTTTTTAGTTTAAAATACTCAGACAGTGACACCTCTTATTTCAAAATAATTTTGACTATTTGATCCTCAAGTGATGGAGGTACATCCTTCCAATCTAGGAATAGTGAACAGGGGGCAGAGTTGTTCTGAGCAGAGCTCATCTTGGAGTCAAGGGCACTAAAATGGAGTCACATCTAACCAAGATGCTCCTTTTTCACAGGACCCCAGTGACTGGTATTTGCTGTCAAAATGTCCCAGATTTGCTGTCAAAATAACCTCTTAGGGTTATTGAAAAGATGGCAAAGGGGAAAAGTAATGTTTTTACATCCCTAGGGCTTTTTGAATACAATATTGAAGAGACAGAGTTTCTCCATGGGAGGGATTTCTAAAGACCAAGAAACTACAAGCTGTGTCTTGCCTTCTTCTCTGTATTTAACAAGAGGCTTCTGGAGTGTCACCATCTGCAGAAGAAAAAGAAAGAAGCATTTTTGGGTTATGTTGTGTGGCTGGCTCTTATCTTCCCCTGTGTTCCCAGATCTACCAGTAAGCAAGATGTTTCTGCCATCCCTTCAGAAGCAGATGTTGAGAAGCTTCATTCAGATGCCCGAGTGTTGATGCTGAACAATCCTACTCCAATTAAAGACAATATTTTCCCTTTTTTTGCCGCCCAGAGAACTTTGGTCTTTGTGGCTCGCTCTGTGTACTCACTGCTTTGCAGTTGATCTTACCACTCCACAAGCCTGCAAAAGCCAAACTGGTAGGTCAAAAGAGGAGTAGCTGTTGACACTGGCAGCGAGGAACATGTAAGGAGAAAGATAAACAGAGGGAAATCAGAGCCTGGATAAAGTAGATCTCCAAAGATAAAGTTTAGTTAAAGATAATGAGCTGGCCTTGTTTAAAAAGACAGCTGCAAAATAACCCAGTAGCTCCATGTGCTAGGGTTAAAGTTGACCCAGAATATACGTTTCATTGCTTTTGATAAATAAATAGTGGAGGGAAGATTTGGCAAAAAGCAACATTGCCCCCAGCCCTCTTCAGCAAAGTGTTTGATGTTAACAAGTTCTTTGGGTGTTTACTTTGTCCTCTGCGTGCGCTGGTGGAGCGGCGCTCCTGCCCTTGAACCGAGGGAGAATTCAAATAAACCAACCCCTTCGGCACAGCTGGGCTCTTCTGCCATCTGCGGCTTCCCAGAGCAGCCCCGGCTCGCCTTGGGAACCAGCCTGGGCCACAGGATCATCGGGTCTTCCCAACAGCTGAAAGAAATTTGCTGGATCGGATAAAACTGCCCAGAAACGGGAGCAGAACTTGACAGCGTTTCTTGCTGCCCTCTCGAGCTGTCAGTGTAACCCTGAGTGCAGTTTGTGGGCAGAAGTGGCAGTGAGCAAACAGCTCCATAAAATCCAGAGTGATTCTTTAATTTCGATTGGAGGTATTTCCTGATGCTTAATTTGCATATATATTTTACAGTGATGATAAAATATGGTTGTTTTTAAATAAACCACAGGAATAATTTTGTTGTTAATATTTGGATACAGGTTCTTGGAAAGCAAATGGCTCTATGAACACTATAAACTGGGACTTATTCCTACCAAGCATGTGTATTGCTGCACTTGTTTCTGTGCTGAAGTAAAACTCCCAGTTATTGTGTGTGTGTTGGATACGTGTTTATATACGCAGCTGATAGATGAGATGTTTAAAGTCTATGTTGAGTGTTATCAGCAGTGGAATTGTATGGCCAGGCTGATAAATGAAGTAACCGTGCTAAATGAGCTCAGATCTTATCCATCATAGCATTACGCAAGGCCAGTTGGACATTAACATGAATGACAGCTGTGGATTTATTGTTTTCTTGGAGAAACCAGTGTTTGATTGAGACTCAGAGTATCAGAAACACCATCCCCGAAACTCACCTCGGGCAAGTTCTGTTGCTGGTTCCATGATTTAGTTTGTATTTTGCTGGTTTAACAATTTATTGTAGAGTCATTTCAGTTGGAAAAGACCCCTGGGATCATATTTAGTTTGTGTTTTGCTGGTTTAATGGTGTAGTTTTTATTTTTGATGATGAAAGTGAGATCTCACATAGCTGAATGGTTGTGGGTGATCTGGCCAAGGAAAGGACTGCCCTCTCTAGAAGCAGCCATGGAGATAAAAGTGGATATAATGCATGCCACAAAAGGATATAGGAGAAAGCACAATTTTTGGGGGACTATAAATGAGAACAAGACTAATATTGGTGGTTTTTCATTGCTATGGTTTGCCTGTAAAGCCCAGCAGAAGGAGCCAGCAGATGACAGGTCTCAGTGAGCAGGTTTAGACCAATTGAGAGCAGTAGCAGCATTGCAGCAGTAGATTCATAGAAACTTGTAGAACAAGTGCGGTCTGATGATAGATGGTCAAATGATTATTGTTTGCAAACAATATTATCTCCAATAGATAAGCTGTTTACTTTGGACTCCAGCTCCTCTGGGTGGAACAGAGTCTAATTTATCAAGGCAGAGCGGCTCCATGCGGATGCCTAATGCCCCAGCTGTGGAAAAACTCTTACATTAAGAATAGTACTTGGAACCACAGTGAAGTTCAGCTCTAACTCACTTTTACAGATGGTTTCTATATTGCAAAGAATATTAGCTGTTTCCTGGTTGTGCTTTTTTTTTTTCTTTAAACCCCAAACACTTTGTTGTAAGAGAGTTAAAAGACGAATTCCTGAAACTCACAGTAGACATGTGACTGTTTGTTTTGTAGCTGTTTCTGTGCCTCATCTTAGTCTGGACCTTTGGGCTTTCAATTTGGATAATCTGGCGCTATGCATCCAACCCCTGGGTGCTTCCAGGCACTGCTCCTCATTGCTGCCACCAGCCTTGTCACTGTCACCAGCACAGGTAAGATCTCACCCAAGCTGGGGGCTTAGAGGTTTTGGGGTTGAGCTCAAACTTTGGAACAAACAACGCTTGGGAGTGCATTTCAAATTGGCCAGCTTTAATGGATATTGTCTATGAGCTGCTTTTAAGGAAGCGTGGAGCACTGAAACACAGCCTTACATTCAGTATATGACTTTGCTTGTGAAAACTTGGCTCAGGACAAGCTCCAGAACATGGAAGACTCTGGGTTATGTGGATTTGTTCCTTGGGATCTCCATGGATTCAGCTGGACGCCGGTTCTGCTGCATGCAGCGCATCTTGTGTTCCCAGGGGTAGGGAGGGGTTTGGATTTTCAGGGGGAGAGAGGAATCAGCCCTTTGAAATCCAAAAGCTGATGCGTGGCTGCAGTTGGAACAGCTCTGGTGTTAAAAAAAAGAGGAGGCATGGTTTTAATTGACACATCTGCTCTGTGTAGTCAGCTTGTCTTAACGTAACCACACAAAAAAGAAGCTTTTACTACTTTTAGCACTTCATAGCCAATCGTTATGAGCAAATGGGATAAATTTTATTTTTCAAGCAGTCATAGGAGATAAATTCCAGCTGCAGGGTCACTGCTACCAATTTTGCCTTTTACACGAAGTGCAGTGTTGGTGTCACAAGTGAAGGCAGGGGCAAAGATGAAAGTAGCAGTATGATTTCATAGCAGTTGGTGGCAAGCAAACTGAAAGGGCAGTGCTTCCCTCTTATCCCTGGAAATTCAAACTGAATTAATAGGAAAAACAGTTTTCTAATTAAAAGCTAAAAATGGACATCTGGAGTCCTGCGAAATGCTTGGATACCATTTTTATGAATTTCATCTTTTTTTGTTAAGTGAAGCCACACTTTAATTTCCAGTTTTATTTTATGTTTATGCAGATAGTTTATGGTTCAGTTAAAAATGTGCAGTTTCTCATCTGAAACTCATAACCAGAGCTGGGATGGACTGACTTGAGAAGAAAAGCATGAACCCAGGGCCCCACCTATAAGAAAACTGTCTCTGACTTGGATGTCATTTAATACCATCTTGACCCGTACTATCTGGAACTCCTTAGATCCTTTACAAAATAGAAGTCATTTTCCCCTGCCAATGTGTTTATTTTTAATTTAGTTTTTTCTCCTAATTTATATTACTAACCAATTAAGTATTACTGGTGTTAATTGTGTTTTGCTTGCTTCCTTCATGCAAAATCTTTAGTGAATAATTCAATAGAAAACAAATGGAAATACTTCCCAGTGTTTCATTGGCCAGGATAGGAAAAAATCTCTTCCAACAAGCAGGAATTTTCTTCTGGCAAATAAATGGATTCTCATAACCAAGTTCTGTGGAATTGAACCTTTTATTTATTAGCAGCTCTTCCTGTTTCTGTTCATCTTTACTCAGTAAAGATAATGGATGCCCAATTCATCATCCTTGTCCTGATGAAGTCCATGTATTTGGAATTAGCAAGAGCCTTTGCTGTTCGTCCAGCTTTTTTTTATCCGGCTATTTTTAATTAGTTCTGCAGACTCGGAGACGGTTCTGTGTAAATACCTGGCAGGCTCCTGCCATTTCTAGCATTTTACAAGTCACGTCCGGGCCTGCTTCATATGGGACAGATCAGCTACAGCTGCGTGTTCCTGTGCTCCGTCTCTTCAGGTGACGGGTGCTGTTTTCCTCTGGATAAATCCAGTGGGATTGCAATTTTTGTTGGCCCTGGCAAGCATGATGCCTTGTGCACACTTGGGGATGTACTTCCTCCTTATTGCACCTATCTCCATTTAGTTGTGGTTACCCCCCTTGTGAGGTTTAAATCTTGATGTTTCCCCTGTGTTTGAGAGTGAGCAGGAATCTCTTATGAGTTCTTTTTGCCAAGGAAAAGGCAACACTTGTTTGAGATTCACTTGCAACTCAGAGTTCAGAGACCCTTTATATGGTGAGTCTTTCCTACCAGTCAGCACATTGTTAACCTTATCACCTGTGTCCATGCAAAATTCTGGTCTCTAACTCAATATCTGTATATTTTTCCTTTTAGATATAACTCCCCATTTTATTTCTGAGCCCTCGTCTACTGTCCAGAAGTCTGGTGAGCCCGTCCAACTCCGCTGCTCTGCTGAGCCCTCCACAGCTCGCATTTCCTGGCTGTTTAATGGGGAGCCTCTGAACAGCAGGGTGGGAGAAGTGGAAATCCAGGCAGGATCTTTGACCATCGTGTCCCTGAGCCCGGCGACGTGCGGGCGCTATCAGTGCGTGGCGAGCAGCGGCGTGGGCGCCGTGCTGAGCCGGCCGGCCACCGTGTCCATGGGCAGTAAGTTCATCTGCATTTCTGCTCTTTGCTCCTTGCCAAGTCTCAGCTGGCTTGTATGGCTTGTTCTTTGAAAAATGATCAAAATGTTCTGGGGTGTTTTTTTCTCCTCAGCCAATACTTAGAATATTATGGATTGTACACTTCTTGCCTTTTTTTTAATTACATCATCTGAGACCTGTTAGGTGCTGTAGCCCTGGAACAGATTCCCCAGAAAGCTTGTGGATCCCCATCCTTGGAGTCTTTTAAAGCCTCAGCTAGACCAAACCATGCCTAATGGATTTAGTGTTGGTGTCAGCCTTATTTCAAGTTGAAGGACTTCAAGGATATCCTTCAGCAAACACAAATGTTATTCAATGAAATAATATTCATTTCCTTGAATTGGCCTGAAAATACAAGATTCCAAAATGCTTCCCTTCACAATGGATGTTGAAAGAGCAGCTGAACTGCCATGCCATTGTAAAAGCATGCTTGAGAGTTGAGGAGAAATCTCTGGTAATTGTTGCCTGGGAGCTGCAGATTTTCATTTGTTTTGATCAAACCGGTGTTGATGTTCTTCAGGTGGGGACAGTCTTCTCACCTCTTAGGGACAGCTTTCCTTCTCTTAGTTGCACTGGTTCTTCTAATCAGTCTTTGCCTTTATGCTTGATCTATAAACTGTGTGACCTCAAGGGATTTGGAAGAGGAAGGACAATGTCTTCCACATAGAAAGGACAGTGCAGTGCTGAGAACGGGAGTACAATATTCCTGCATGAGCATGATTTGTCTGCTTGGGATCTGTGGGCTGTCTGAATCAGGTCTTTGTCAAGCAGGGTTTGAGTGATTTCTCTGGAAGGGTACCTCATCTATGGAGCATGTCCAAAATCCTCTTGGGAGGAAAATCTCTTATAAGTGTTTTGGTAAAGTACTGACCCATGGCCAGTCCCTCTCAAGAGAGCTCCAAGGGTGGCCAACATAAGAAAACTTCACAGCCTGAAAGAAGTTTGAACATGGAGGGAGTAGAAGAGCAGCTTTCACACTTCCCTCCTCCCTTGGAGGTTTCGGCAGCACACAGGAAGGTGCTGGGAGCTCTCTGCCTGCCTCACAGCACTGCTGTGTTCATTATCATCCCAGAAAGACAATTCCAAGCCTTTATGGACAGGCTTCCTGCTGTCAGTGTGAATTGTCTTCTGTAGTGTCCTCAGAGTGTGTCAGGAGTCCTGCAGCCTTTTCAGTGTCTCTGCTGGCTTTTCTGGGAGCAGTTGAGGGGATGTAGGAATTCTTTTTTCTCCTCACTGTTCCCAGGTAAAAGCTTTTTGTAGTAAGGAAGTGGATAAGGAGGGTTTATGGTATTATGGGCTACAGGATAGACCAGGCCTTTTGATGTGAATGTCCAAAAGCTGCACCAGAGAAGATAATCAGCATGAAACCAGCTGTATTCTGAACACAAATACTGAGCTTACTGCCCTTCCCCTCTCCCAGGCCATGGCTGCTCTTACCCTGTTCCCAACTCTCTCCAGGTTTAGCTGCCTTTGATGCCTTGGGGACGGCTGCTGTTGCAGCAGAGGAAGGAGGCACAGCTCTCATCAGGTGCAAGGTGCCAGAAAGTCACCCCAAAGCACAGGTTCGCTTCCAAGTGCGGGGGAAATGGCTGGAACAATCAACAGGTGAGGTGTTTTGTGCAATATAAGTATCCAACAAAAGCTTTCCTAGACATTTTTCTTTGAATCTAAAGGAAAAAACTCCTCTGGAAAGTTGCAGAGCGTCCTGTGCAGATTACTTTATCTAAACCTACCCTTGGAAATGAGTCTCTTTTGCATGGTGATTTCTTTTTGATCCTGTATTTAGAATAATTAGGTGTAGCTGACAAATTAATTTTAAAAAATTACAAAAAAGGAAGACACCTTCTGAAACTAAATTAAATTTAATCCTCTTTTCACCTTCTCCACTTGTTTAGCCAACTACCTAATTCTTCCATCTGGAAACCTGCAAATTTTGAATGTATCTTTAGAAGACAAAGGATCCTACAAGTGTGCAGCATACAACCCAGTTACTCACGACCTCAGAGTAGAACTCACTGCACGGAAGCTCACAGTCACACGTGAGTATTCAGTTCAGCTTTCCAGAATTAATAGAGCTCAAACAGAGTAAATAACATCCTTTTTTAGCAAGAGCCTATCAGTGCCTCCAATACCGTAGTATGTAAGATGTCTCCTGCATTCTTTGCATATTCAGTTCTTTTTTCCCCTCATTGTGGAGGAACAGCATGACTGCTTTTTAAATCCCAGGCAGTCACTTCTGGAAAGGGGATACTGCTAATACTTCTGTCCCCAGATCTGTTTTGGAGCAGGACTTCTGGGAAGCAGTGTTAAAACATTTTGCTCAGTCCCAAGTGCAGTGTTTGAAAGACATGGAGGAGGACAGAGAATGGGATGGGAGGGTGTGGTTTAAAAGCTTGGTTGGTTTTTCCTTCAAGGAAAAGCTAAGAGGATTGGGATAGTTCAGCCTGTAAAACAGAAGGTTTAGGGGTGACCTAATTGTGACCTTCCAGTACCTGAAGGGAGCCTACAAGAAAAATGGAGAGAGAGGGCCTGGGGTGAGAGAGGGGAATGGCACTGATGGAGAGGTTTAGATTAGATGTTGGGTCCCTGTGAAGGTGGTGAGGCCCTGTGAGGCTCTCTGCCAAGAGAAGCTGTGGCTGTCCCATCTCTGGAAGTGTTCAAGGCCAAGATGGGCAGGGCTTGGAACAGCCCCGTCTAGTGGGAGGTGACCAGACGCCCAAAGCATTCTGTGATTCTGTTCCATGATTCATCTCCTTTCCTCCAGGTCCTTCTTCAGGTGGCTCCCACATCCTTCACCCGCTGGCTCCCCAGAGCCTGGCAGTGCCCCGGCACAGCGCCCTGACCCTGGAGTGTGTGGTCAGTGGGTCAGCTGCGGCCCCCATCCGCTGGCTGAAGGACGGCCGGGATGCGCTGAGGAGAGGCAGGTGGAAGCTGCTGCACTCCCACCTGGTCACGGATCGGCTCGAGCCATCAGATGCTGGGAACTACTCCTGCGTGGTGGGAAGTGACTCTGGAACAGTGAAATATGTTAACTATTCACTTACTGTACTTGGTAAGAATTAAAGACATATTCACATCCAGGCAACAAACATACCCTTCATATACCAGCTAGTTTTGGCATCTGCTTCCAAACAACCTTGCATTCTTTCTGAACCTTAAGCATATTAAAATAAAGAATACAGGTCTGTTTATAATGACCATATCCCATTATTTCTCTCAAGTTAAAATCTGTAATTATTTATCTCTTCAAACCATTTGCAGTCTGAAATAATGAAACAGTGAAGGATAACAAACTCCAGGGGAAGAACTGATCCATTTATTTTCCTACAGAGTGCCAGTGTCAGTAATGTGCCAGGGACAGATTTGCTTCTTTTGAAAGGTTGTATGTGAACAAAAACTGGTGAGGGAAGGTGATATTTGGATTAGAATATAAACAAAAGCAAAAGAACCATAATATATTTGGCCTCTTCTGTTTGGCTGCTACTTGTTCCTCCCCTTTCCATTGTAGCAGATTTTCCTGGAATTTGAGTTTTTTGCATTGACAGATTTTCTTGGGTTTTTTAAAATGTGTATGTTGGAGTTACTCAGAAAACAGGGTGTTGACACACAGCACACCTCTTTTTTGGGGATGTCACTAATTAATTGTTTTGAAAATAGAAGTATTTTCTTTACAAGATTAATGCAAAGATGTGGCTGTTGAAATAAAAGGGAGAAACCACTCAAATAAGCCCATGCGTGGGAAAACCAGCTTCGGGCTGTGCAGCTTGGGGTACTTGTTCAGCCTTTGGCTGTGATAAGCCTGTGTAATGTTTCACAGCCGTTTTTTCAGGACTTAGTCTAAGTCGTTTATGTAGAATCATTTCCTCTTTCCAGAACCTGCCTCACTCTCCAGGGGACTGCAGGATGAAACCGTGGCCGCGGGAGCGAGCGCCCATTTCTGGTGCGAGGTTGGCGGCAGCCCTGCTCCCACCCTCACCTGGCTCCACAACGCGGCTCCTCTCCATCCCTCCCCACGACATTTCCCCGTGGGAAACCACCTGCGGATCTGCGGGGTCACCCTGGAGGACTCTGGCTTGTACCAGTGTGTGGGGAACAATGGAATTGGGTTTGTGCAGTCCACGGGGAGACTCCGTGTCCAGCCAGGTAGGAGCACTTGCAGCCCTCAAGAACTCATGTTAAGCATTTATACTTCCAGTTTTATTCTGTTGTGGTATTTTTTCCCCCTAGATTTTGTATTAATTTGTTTCTGACCACTAATCTTACAAATAAGGTGTTTTCAGCTGGATTTTAAGAGATGTAGGATTTTCTGGGGTAGTGTGGCTACTTGATACTTAAAACCTGGATTATTAGCTGCAATCAAATCAGCTTATGATTGGACTTGATACGATTTATTCTTAAATGGAATCACAATCCTGTTGTGCTGGATGAGCTGGTACTCCTAGTAGTATTGACTGCTGAGTAGTTCCTGCTCCATAATCAAGTTGACACAACAATCATCAGGTTTGGGGTTAATGCACACTTCACCTCTATCAGATTGGCAGGATCAGGTGCCAGTAGTCTTTTTGATCTCTTTTCTAAGATACCTTCTAATACCCAGAGAAGTTGATTTCTGCTGGCACAAGGATGCTGGCAAGACTGCTGCTGTCCCCATTCTCTTCCTGTTGTGCGTAGCTGAAGCTTTGAACCTTCTCTGGACCAGTTATGGTTGGTGTGGACTGTGCAGAGCCTGGCTGAGCAGAGATTCTGTGGCCTGTTGCATGTGTGGAGTGGACTAAGCCAGTCTTGCCTACACTGTGTTACACACTGACAGTCAAGTCTTTGTCATTTAGAGAATTTAAAGTGCAGTTTGAATGTAGGTTTTTATCAGCCTTCTCTAAGGTGGACTCTGTGCTGATCTCTTTAGACTGGAAAGGAAGTCTAGAGATGCTGTGTAGAGAAGAAATAATTGTTAAAGTGGTTAGAAAGAACCACATGAGATTTTTTAAATTGTATTGACTTGTTCTGGCATTAAGTGTCATATCCCTTAGCTGAATTCATTCTTTGGTTGCTTTTCCCCCCAGGGAAAGACTCTGTCCCCATCATCATCTCTTCCCCAGCCAACACCACCGTGGTGGCTGGCGGGGATGTGACCCTGTCCTGCAATGCCACCGGCCTGCCCGCTCCCCTGATCCGCTGGTACAACAGCAGAGGCCTCGTGATCGGCCACCCCAGCCAGGGGCTGCCCCCCAAAGCACAGAGCCCTCCCCCAGCAGGGCCAGAGCCCTCCTGCCCCCCGGTGCCCCGGGCGGGCTGGGGCTCCCTGCGCCTGCGGAACGTGACGCCGGAGCGTGCCGGGCAGTTCCGCTGCGAGGCCAGCAACGAGCACGGCTCTGCCCTGTCCACAGCCTTCCTTACCGTCGGTAAGTTGAAGCCCCAAACTTCCCTCTTGGCTCCCTGATTTAGGTCAGAAATGCCTCAGAATAAGAAATGTGTGGCAGGTGGGTGAGGTGGAGTCTCAGGGCAAGGAGGCCGAGGAGTCTTGGTTGTCTTCATGGAGCAGATCCTCCATCCTGCCTTAGGCAAAGGAGGAATGCTGTGTGCATTGCATGGACTTAGCATCTTCTATGTGAAAAAACTATCTGAGGATGTGTTGGACTAAGCCCTTTTCTGACTCAGAGATGGGGCAACTGAGAAGACAAAATGCCTTTCATGCCTTAAAGTCAATCATCTAAAATTACCCCTTGTAGGTCCTAATGCAATACATCTTTCATAGCTCTATTTCTCCAAAGTATCTAGTAATATTTTTACAAAACCATCCTTTAAAACCATCCTTTAAAACTTGTTTCTATTTCCATTTCTCTCTGAACAATATCTGTCCTATTCCATAGCATTTCTAGGTCAACATTTCTTGTCCCAATGTTTACATACAAATACATACTATGTGAGCCTTCTGTCTGGTTTTGAGAATTTTCTACAAATCCATTTCCCACAAGGGTGGTATTTTTTTATTTATTTCTTGAAATTGCTACTAGGAAAAGACAGTACTTACATTAAAGCAAGATGGGAAAGAGCCTTTCCTCACATTGGAATATTATGTGACATTAATAACAGGTTTGAGCTCCCCCAAGTTCCCTTCACAAGAGCTGAGATACAGATTTTTAGTTACATGAAGTTACTTAAGTTTCTCAGCTCTTTCAGCACCTTGCCTCAGTTAATTTAGCTGAATGCCAGGGAGATTTCAGGTCAGTGGGATTTAATATGTGGCTCTATATTTAAAGTTCTTTGGTTAGAGTTTAAAACTCCTGTAAATAACATGAAAAGATGCTTAAAGGTTCACTTAGGGGAAAAAAAGAAAGAAGAAACCTCAAGAAAGTGATCCCATCATGTAGTTTTATAAATCAGTTATTTTTGGACCTTGCTGAGTGGAAAAACGAAACTAAATATCATCCCAGAATTCAGCCTGTGTTAAAAAGAAAAATCCCAGTGCTTTGCCTCAGAATTTTATGGCAGTGAGTTCAATTTTAATGCTTTGTTTATTAACTTTTATCGGTTTCTAATACGTTGTACTGGCTGCTGATTATGGTGCAGAGGGTGGTTAAGGCATTTGGTTTTGATATAAAAGTCTCTGAGGACTTTCTGGGAGCTGTTAGGGGTTTAGAACAGCTCCCAGCCATGCCAAAGACATGCTCAGACACTCAGCTGTTTAATGAAGAATTCCTGCCAGGTAACACTTCCGAAGCACCTGAATGACTTCAGCTGGGATTCCATTTCTTTGGTAGAAGGATCAGCTTAAACACCTCTCAGCCTGAGTACCCAGTCCTGTAATTTGCCTTGTCCCAGCACACAGTAAGAGAACCCATTTGGCTGAAAAATATCTTTTTTATTTTCCCTTCTGCTGGATCTATTCCAGGCTGTGATTCATTGCATGGTCTTACAGCGGGCAGGACAACTTCAGCTGCCATCATAGTGAGAAACCACCAAAATGTAAAATGATGCCTCGGGATCCTGTATTCACAGCCCTCCCTTTTTTGGGTTTTTTTTAGATAGTTGTAGGGTTGGCCTGCATGGCAGAAGCTTCCCAGAGCTACTGAACACAAAGTTAAATCTCCAAAATAACTTCATTTAATGGAAATGAAGGAGAAAAATACACTGCAGGCAGCCTGAGTAGCAGGAGAGGGAGTGAAAAACACAAGGAGCATTTAGTCTACACAGGTGGGTGTTTCAGGGGCAAACTGGCTGAAGTTTCTCCTACAGAAACCTTAGAGAAGCCCTGAGAAGTCCTAATGTGATTTGAAACATGTGCCAGGTGTGGGTGACCTCACTGATGTGCTTGTTCAGGTTTTCAGAGGGCTTCCCCAGGCTGTGCTGAGATATTTGGAGAGCTTGGAAAGCAGGGAGGATCCTCTGGCTGTTAAAGGAGCAGGGAAGAAGTGCCTGGGAATGTGACCTGTTAGCACAGCAGATATAAAATCTGGAGCTGCTGGCTTTGCCTGGGGCTGTACCCTGGTCAGGAGAGGAGCAGGAGAACAAGCAAAGGTGCTGTCAAACACAGCAGGTGGTGGAAGGTTTCTGCAGGAGAGGCTGAAAACGTCAGGGCTCTTCCCCTTCAAAATGAGGCAGCTGAAGGGGAGAAACAACGTCAGGCAGTAGAGCTCTGGGCATTAGGGGAGCCAGGCTGGGAGAGTTGGGATGGTTCATCCTGGAGAAGGATCTGGGGAGATCCTAGACCCCCTTCCATGCCTAGGAGAGCTGGAGAGGATTTTTGTACAAGGGCCTGGAGTGACAGGACAAGGGGGGAATGGCTTCACACTGCCAGGGGGCAGGGATGGATGGGATATTAGGAAGAAATTCCTCCTTGTGAGGGTGGTGAGGCCACAGAGAAGCTGTGGCTGCGCCATTCCTGGGAGTGTCCAAAGCCAGGTTGGACAGGGCTTGGAGCAACCTGGGATAGTGGAAAGTATCACTGCCCATGGCAGTAGGGTGGAACTGAATGGCCTTTAAGGTCCCTTCCAACTCAAATCATTCTAAGATTCTATGAATACATTCTTTTAATGCCCAAATTTTGGTCACTCAGTCCTCCAGTTGCTGATGGTGTCAGGATTTTGGGTGCATGCAGCCTTTGGCCTGACTCAGCTCAGTGCTGCTGGTGTTCTTGGTGGGATTGAGGGAGAGGTGAGCTGAGGAAGAAAAATTTCCACGGCTAAGGGGAAGGGGATGGCACTGAGAGCAGCAGCCAAAAAAAGTTGCATAATGACACAGCAGCAGAGAGAAAGTTGATGCGCTGGGTTATATGGGTAGTAATTATACCAGAAAGTTTGCAAAAAAGAGCTTTGATCTGAATTACTCAATGGGAATTGTTACCCGAGGGTTGTTTTCCAAAGCAAAAATACAACAACCCAGCAGTTGTTGACGACTCCCCTCCTGCAGCAATAAACACAGCGCTGGCTGTGGGTCTGCTGTCACCAGCTGAAACCACAACTCATCCTCCACTCCAAGAGTCCGTGTCCCCAGTGCCAGCAGGCGCCAAACCAAACCGTGCCCACCCACATCCTCGGGGTCCACCACGGTGCTGAGGGCCTTCCACCTCCTCCCATTTGTTTCCAATGTCACGCCCTTCCCGCTGCTCCACTGACAGCAGAGATACCCTTTCGCTCAGGGATTGTTCTGGGAGTGTCTGGTGTTTTAAGACCATCTGGTCTTTGGGGACATCCTCCCGACGTTGTTGCCTTCTTCCTGTCTCTGAATTCTGTGGCATTGCTAAATAAATAAGAAGAAACAAACAAGGAATACTTGCCGAGAGCATGTCTTCAATTTGAAAAGAGAACTTTCCTTCCCAGCTTTTTAAAAAGTGGCCAAAAATAGCAGCCACACTTGCTGCTGGTATTTTAATGGAGGTTTGAAGGAATCTGAGTCAGCCAGGCTAACACTGCCTAGGCTTTACATTACCAAGGAATTTGTTTGTTTTGTAAACCAAGTTCCCTTCATTCCCTTCCCCTTCCAGACCCCGGCACGTAACATAAACCTACACAAATCTGAAAGGACGGACAGGGCTCCGAACATCTGGTTGTCTCACTGCTGCCGTGTGCAGCCTTGGGGAGCTGTGCTGCTTCCCAAACCTTCTCTCTTTAAGCACTGATGTTTTTTGTCCTGGATAATCTCAGATGTCCAACCTGCCACCCTTTTCCTGCCTGGAATTCTGACGAGCCCTGCATCAGCTGAATAGGGCTTTTTTTTGTCTTGTGGCGTTTTTTAGAGTACTGATACTATATAGATTTCTTTCTCATACCAGCGAAAGTAAATAGGTTGGAGGAGGCTGGAGAAGGATTTCTAGAAATGTGTTGGTATTAAATTGCATGTAGATCTTCCTGTAAACTGAGTTTATTCTCAGCATAAATTTTCAAATGAAGTAGTTGAGTTGTGCAGCTTTCAAAGCTTCTCTAAATTGCAGCTAAAACCTCAGAAACTGGAGTAGGAGAATGTCCTCTTGTGTGCATGCCAGTGCAGGCCATGAAAAGTTCCTTGTACAACGACATACAAATTACTCGGTTTGTCTCACAAATTTAGCTATATACTTATTTATTTCTTTTAACATGCATTGCCATGACTTAATTTAGTGGCGATACGGTCAAACTGTGCCTGTAGACCTTGAGTTTCAGGTTTTCTCTCTTTGCTACTGTGAAAAAAAACCAAACCAAATAAAACAAACCAAACCCCACTGCTGTGCCCTGAAAAAACACCCAGGCCGCAGCTTGGCACCAGACTCAGATCTGTGTGGGCACCTCTGGACCTGGTGTTTTGCAGCAGGGCTTGTTTGGAAATGTCACTCTGAAATGATTTAGTGTCCCCTCGGCACGGGGTGAACGTACGTCATCATGGGGATGTAACCAGACCCTCCCTTTGCAGTTCCTTCAGCAACTGGCACGAGAGCAGGAGAAACAGCTCCTCTGGAGCTTGCCCAGAGCAATGAGAGCGGCGGCGATTTTGGTGCAGAAATGGCATTTTCAAGCTCGCCTCCAACAAATTCTCCTCTGGATGCAGCTGCGATGGAGAAAGCGTCGAGTGCTGCCGCCCCGCCCGAGGCCCCCATCATCCTGAGCCCCCCGCAGACGCCGAAGCCGGACACGTACAGCCTGGTGTGGCGGCCGGGCCGCGCCGGGGGCCTGCCCATCAACGCCTACTTTGTCAAATACCGCAAGGTACCGTCCCCGCCGTGCCCAGAACGCGCCGCGCTTCTGCGGTTCCATGGGAGCCAGCAGTGCTGCTGTGCTGTGACGGCCGCCCGGGGGCTGGTGGTCCCGCAGGAGAAACTGTCTAGGGGTTCAGGCAGTCCTTCAGCCACTGGTAACCTCAGCCAGGGGCAGGCAGCTCAGCTCTGGGCACTGATTTCAGCCTCAGCCAGGGGCAGGCAGCTCAGCTCTGGGCACTGATTTCAGCATCAGCCAGGGGCAGGCAGCTCAGCTCTGGGCACTGATTTCAGCATCAGCCAGGGGCAGGCAGCTCAGCTCTGAGCACTGATTTCAGCCTCAGCCAGGGACAGGCAGCTCAGCTCTAAGCACTGATTTCAGCATCAGCCAGGGGCAGGCAGCTCAGCTCTGAGCACTGATTTCAGCCTCAGCCAGGGCCAGGCAGCTCAGCTCTGAGCACTGATTTCAGCATCAGCCAGGGACAGGCAGCTCAGCTCTGGGCAGTGATTTCAGCACTGCCTTTCGAGGTGTCCCCAGGCCGCAGGGACAAAGAGACAGGAGCACCGTGTAGCAGTTCCACAGAGGTAGCCTTTATTCCAGCGCCCTGAGAAGGAGGCCAGGGACGACACCTCCATCCAAAACAGGGCAGAAACTGGAGTTTTTATGGGGAAAAGCGGGGGTGGTACAAAGGGGAAAAATCCAATGGGTTACAAAAAATCTACATGGGACCCCAAAGCAAGCTGGGAACTCACCATGACCACGGAGGGTTTCTCAGTCCAGGAGGGTTGAGATGATCTTATCAGAGCCCATTCAAGAGACATTTCTCCAAGGGAGAGGTTTGGCATGCTTATCTGTGTCCACACTGGTGTGAACCAGGACATGGGTTCAGGCCAGGCAGAACACAGCGCGTAGCTGAAGCACAATGTTCCTATGCCCACACAGCGTGTTTGAGGGATGGCTGACATTGTCATCAATACATTGCTCTGTCTAGTTTTAAGTGAGAGTTATCCAGGCTTTTCTGTCCTTGACAGTGTCTTTAGGGAGAATGGGGCTTCAGGGTGTGTTGTGTGCAAAATCAGTGGGGTTAAAAATGCATTTAAATATGAGCCAGCTTGAATCTGTGCGTGACAGCAGAAGGGAAGCTGAGCTTTGCCTTAGTGCATCACCAAGTTTGCTGCTCTGGGTCCCAAAGGGACTCAATTAAACCAAAGTTATCAAATATGTAAGTGAACTGAAATTTGCAGGGCAAGTACCTACTATGGCATTAAAAATGGTGTGTCAGCACCGAGCTCTTTTGCTTAACATCGCGTGGTGGAAATCCTGGGGTCTCTTGTGCAAAGCCAGGAGTTGGACTCTGTGATCCATGTGGCCCATTTTCAGCTCAGGAGGTTTTGTGATTCTAAAATCAGAACCAATCAATGCCTGTGTCTGTTCTTCCAAGCAAACTAGTTTTTTGCGTGGCAAAGCTGTTTGATTTATTTTTCATAAGCTTTTTAATCCTCTGCATCCTGATCTTGTCTTAGCCTGGAGGCAATGCTTAGATTTTTGACCTGTTGGTTCCTGAAAACTAAGTGCCAGAGTTTGTTGGTGATAACTTCTCATCCAGAGGTGGTTGGTTCACATAAGCCCTGGAAGCTCTGAGTGCTTTTTTGACCTTTTTGATGCTCTCCCTTCTCTCACACCAATCCTTTCCACATTAAATTTGGTCACTCATGCATTTCTCGGCACTGAATTTATCCTGGTTTTTAGGGTGGTGCTCTCTTTCTGCCATTAAATGATTTTATTGATTTCCCTCTTTTAATTGAGGAAAAAAAAAAAAGGTGGGGGAATAAAAGCCTTAGAGTGGCTGCTGTAGAAGAAAATAGTTGAACAAAGACCTCTGGCATAACCTTTGATAATCCACAGCGTTTAGATCTGCCTCCAATGTTTTATTAAAGTCTTATATTGTTTAGTAGTTTATTTTTGGTGGAATCTTTGTCTTTTCCTTTGGGATTTGGGGTAATGTTTTCCTGCAAAGGTCAAGCATTAAGAGACTACCCAGAATGTCTTTCTTTTCTTTAATGGAGCTGGTGATTTCACTGCTGAGTTAAAAAGCGTTTTTGTTTTTTAAAAAAGGTAGCATGCATTGGTAAACCCAAATCTTTGGTCTCCTTGCTGACTTTTTTGCCATCCTTAAGGAGTAACTAAGACATACTTTTTTTTGCCCATTTTAGCCAATAAATATTTATAAATGCTGAAATAGAGGGAAAGCTGGGCTAGTACAGGGAAATTGTCCTTCTCATTAGGGTATTGGATCCAGCCCTTTCAGCACACAGCTGAAGGCTGCCTGAAGGCTTGAAAATCTTTTGGGCTCTTGTAGTTTTAGCCATAAGTGAAAATGTCAAAAAACCGAGTCAAAACCAACTCCATGTACGTGCATGGAGAGGGAAAATAAGTTTATCCAAGGAGTGCTGTCATAGTGGATGCAAAGCTGCTGATTTGTAGTAGAAGCACTTGGAGACAAACCGTAGGTAAATGTAGAAGAACAGCATGAGTTCTGGTGAGGGGCAGAGATCCTTTGGTGCCTGTGTGTGGAGCAATGCAGGGTTTGAGCAGTCCCCAGTTCTGAGCATGCTTTACTGATGGTTTCTCCCTTGTGTGCACTTGGAGACAAACCATAGGTAACTTTACCTACATAGGTAAATGTAGGAAAGCAGTTTTGGTGAGGAGCAGAGGTGCTTTGGTGCCTGTGTGTGGAGCGATGTGGGTGTGAGCAGTCTGCAGTTCTGAGCATGCTGTGCTGACAGTTTCTCCCTTGTAAGTAGCTGGAGACAAACCATAGGTAAATGTAGAACAGCAGGAGTTTTGGTGAGGGGCAGAGGTCCTTTGGGGCATGATGTGGGGTGTGAGCAGCCCCCTGTTCTGAGCGTGCTTTGCTGATGGTTTCTCACTTATGTGCACTTGGAGACAAACCGTAGGTAAATGTAGGAGAACATCAGGAGTTTTGGTGAGGAGCAGAGGTGCTTTGGTGCCTGTGTGTGGAGCAGTGCAGGGTTTGAGCAGTCCCTGGTTCCACGTGTGCCGTGCAGACGGTTTCTCCCTCGTGGGCAGCTGGAGACAGACGACAGGTACGTGTAAGACAGCAGGAGTTTTGGCCAGGGGCAGAGGTCCTGGGGGTGCAGTGCAGGGTGTGAGCAGCCCCCAGCCCCAAGCACGCTGTGCTGACGGTTTCTCCCTTGCGTGCAGCTGGAGGACGGCGTGAGCGCGGCGGGCGGCTGGCACACGGTGCGAGTGCCCGGCAGCGAGAACGAGCTGCGCCTCACCGAGCTGGAGCCCTCCAGCCTCTACGAGGTGCTGATGGTGGCCAGGAGCGCCGCGGGCGAGGGCCAGCCGGCCATGCTGACGTTCCGCACCAGCAAGGGTAGGTGCAGCACAATGTGCCCTGTGTCCCGGCCTTCCAGAGACATTTATTTAATGACATCAGACATTTAATGGCATCTGCTAAGCCATATGTGGAATATTCTGCAATTTATTTGCTAAAGAACAGCCTCTAATAGCTAAAATTGCTGTAGGGCAAACTTCCTTGAGTGTGAGGCTGTTGGTAAGTAGAAGCTTTTAAAAGCTTGATAATATTATTTTTGGGGTGATTGTTAAGATTTGTACCGTGAGGTTCCTCTTGTTTTAAGGATCAAAGTCGGGAGCAGCCTGTCCTTGTTGAGGTTTTTAATCACAGAAGAAACTCTGCACCGTTGAGTTTTCATGTGTCAACAAAGCTGTTCCTGATTTGCTTTGCAGACACCTAGTGACAATCTCTGCTGACCACAAGCCAGCTGCTCTGATAGTTGTGTGCAGACAGCAACAAGCACAACATTCCTAATCAGAGCATTTTTTTCTTTCAAGCTTGGACACTGGTGCCTGTGCTCTTTAGCACACAAACAAGTAGATATTTTTTGTACAACTGTCCAAAAATGGCTTTTAAGTGACAGAGGGTAGGGTTAGATGGAATATTTGGAATAAATTCTTCCCTGGAAGTGTGGTGAGGCCCTGGCACAGGGTGCTCAGAGAAGCTGTGGTTGCCCTCTCCCTGGAAATATTCAAGGCCAGTTTGGATGGGGCTTGGATAGTGGAAGTTATGCCTGCCCAGGGAAGGGTGTAGACCAAGATGAGCTTAAAGGTTCCTTCTGACTCAAACCCCTCTGGAATTCTATGAAGGACAGGATAGCTTAAATTTTTTTTAAGAATTTAGTGTCTTCATGAAATTTGTGACACATACTTAGATCCTTTGCCCTATCTGGCTTTATCATCATCCTATCAATGAACAGATACAAAACTGATGGCCCTCAACCTCTGAAAATCTCTCCCCTGATAAAAAAAAGTCAACAACTCTCTAATTGTGACCTACCTACCCTCCAGAACATCTCTGCCTGATGAAACTTTGGGTCCCTCCCAGGCACCTGCCTAACAACTCAAATCCTGGCTGACCTACTACTCGCCCTACACGGCCCAGCAGACACAGCCCCAGCCTGCAGCACCCTTGGCCACACACACAGGAATGCTCCGTATGGCTGACTGGTCCCTCACCTGCTCCAAAGGGAGCCTCATTCTTCATCTGCATCCAGCAGCACGCTAGATGAGGCTTCTATGGCTCCTACTTACACAAAGAAACCTCTAACACAGGAGTCCTTCTCCTGCTCCCCCTTCACAGGCTGTGTGCTACCATGAGGCCAAACACCATTTGGAGAGGCCACAGTCATCCATCCAGCCTCTTCTCAGCCTTCCCCCTCCTTGCACAGACCCCCAGAGGATGAGTCTGAGAAGAATTCTCTGTAGAAAACCCCACACTTACCTGATTTTTTGCGCTACACCTCCTCCCTTTATCATCACAGGTGCACATTCCTCCACCCCACCTTCCTCTGTGTGTCAGGTTCAAACAACCCCCAGGGGATTGTACCAAACTTTGGCAAAATCCCATTCCACCCATACTTTTCCATAAAAGACATCCTAGTGTTCATACTCATGTTCCTCCTCCTACTAACCCTCCCAGCTTACTGGGGGGCCGAGAAAGCTTCACACCAGCAAAGCCACTTGTCACAGCCCATCATATTAAACCCAGGTGATGCTTCCTCTTCACTGTCCTGTGGTCAATCCCTGGTAAACTCAGGGGAGCCAGTACTGCCCCCCCTACCCAGATCCATGCTATCCTGCCACCCCTACTGCCACAGGTCAGAAGCCTTCTCAGCCTGGTGTACTGGCTTCAGCTGCTTCCACAGCACTTTTACTCCTTCTGTAGACATGGATTTCAGTGTGTAATTTTCCCCATCTGGTGATGTTGTGATGAGTGGGTTTGGCAGCACAGGCAGGAGCTGGCAGCATTCACCACTAAGCACTGTGGATGCCAGTCCTGCAGATGGGCAGTCACTGACCCACCGCCAAGTGCCTGGGTGGGAAATCTCTCTTGCTCTCCCAGAGAAACTCCCTGATTGCTAACCTGTCTGTCCAGCTTGGGATTTGAAGCCAGGGCAGCACAGGAGCAAATGACCTTTTAGAGTGAGCATTGACAAGCAGCATTTCCTTATGCAGGCCCTACACTGATGTACTGTCTGTCAAATCTTCTTAGAAAGAGCATCATCCTCGAAAAACACACAGGCTCCATCTCCACCCGTAGGAATCCCCAAACATCCCATTGTTCCTGAAGGCACAAATAATTTTGGTGTCATCCTTCCGGACCTGTCTCGCCACAGTGGAGGTAGGAGTGTGGATGGTTTGTGATTTGGGCACTAAAAGTTGTGTTGCAAGGCGCTGTACCTGAGTTAACCTGTGTTTATTACTGCTCCAGGTGCTTATATTGCCACATCTATTTCCTGTTTATTCTGAGGTTACTCTGTTACATAGAATATTTCCTAGGATGCTGCTGCCTGCATGTGTGGCTCTCAAAAAACAAAAGAATTTTCCCTTACAATCCATGTTCTTACTGCTCATTTTTAAACCTGTGGTTTCTTTTTGCTAAATACTCTGGTTTTCTTTTTCCTTCCGCTGAGAAAGAGCCAGAGGAAGAGGAAATGGGAAGTCACTGTGTCAGAGCTTTAAGTTCTCAAACTGTGTGATATTTGTTCTGAATATTTTCCTGTGGCTTCCCAGGACAGGCTTATTTCTGATGGTGAGGAGATATAAGCACTTCCTAGTAGATGTGATGTTTGGCCTGATTTCCAGTGAAAAAAACACGTTTATAGTCCTTTTTCTCATCCCCCCTTCCCCCAGCCTTTGAACTCCTTGGCCTGGTTCAGGCAGATTTACTCAGGGGCTGAGATCTCAAAGGTATCTAAAATTTGGGGTAAAGCCAAAGGTGAGTGAAGAGGTTTAATAACATGGGCAAGGAGCTGAGCTTGTGGCAGCACTGAATGTCAGAGGAGCCACACAAGGGCCTTACTTGTGCCTGGCTGCAAATGCTCAGCTGCTTCATGCCCCAGAGCTGCCAGCCTGCTGCTCCTTGCTCCACTCTTCAGCACCAGCTCCATGTACATGAATCCAGGCTGGTTTAGTAAAGCCTCACAGCTCTTACAACCAGATTTACTAACACCCCTCTTTCCTTTCTCTCTGTCCCACTGCTGCCTGTAACTTCAGTGAGTTCTGTAAGTACATCCTGGCGCATGCTTTGTTCTCTCTTCCTTCTCATTTCTCCAGCACTCATTAATGCAGATGGGTTGAAGTCTCATTGGGTCTGGGGGAATTTTGGGGGCTTGAAAATAATAACCATGCTTTTCTTGTTCACTTAGTGTATGTGTCTGTTTTCATGTAGAAATGGCTGGAGTAGTGCAATACCGTATAATTCTTTAATGTTACATTGGTAAGATAATCAATTCCTCTTGAATTGTCTGCTCATCATCCATCTTTTTCAGCAGAGTAAAGGCAGTGGTGATTTCAGGAGGATTAGAGATTCTCCATGTTAATATGTGACATCCAAGGCAATCATCAGCAACGAGTCTAATCCGTTGTTAGTGAAAATTAAGTTTCAGCTGACTCTAATCCTCTTGTAACTGAATTTCCCCTTTCAGTTCCAGAAGCTCCTGACCGACCCACGATATCCACGGCATCGGAATCGTCTGTCTACGTCACATGGATCCCCCGTGCCAACGGGGGCTCCCCCATCACTGCCTTCAAAGTGGAGTACAAACGTCTGGGTCGCAACAGCGACTGGCTCGTCGCAGCTGGCAACATTTCTCCCTCCAAGCTGTCTGTGGAAGTTAGGAACTTGGAGCCAGGTATCAGAAATGATCTTTCATAACTGCAGCTCTTTGGTTTTTTTCATTTTAACTTCTGCTTGGGTTACCCTGTTTCTGCTCGATTAGGTTTGGGTTTTGTGTATGGCCTAGGAGCTCGTTACATGAATTTAAGTTGATTTCTGGCTTTCCAAGTGGAAAAAAACCACGCCATAATTTAATACTTGTTCATGTGAAGAGAAGGGTTGTGTATCACTGCTATTTTTAACTTAATTGTCCTTCTAGTGAACACTCAGAATGTAGAGAAAAATGCATTAATGGAAAAATGTCTGTCCTGACTTCTTCCAGTGTCTAGCCCTGAAAACTCAGGCAAAAAACACAAGAGAAAATGGAATGGATGGTGATAGAGATCCTTAGAAGCATCTTCTCAGTGCCCACCAGTTTAGGGATTTCCTGAGCTGATGGAGGTATCTCCAGTAGCCTTTGGATTTTCCTTGAGTAACTTCTAGAAGCTGTTTTTATCTCCACATCAGTCTGTGGCGAGGACTCCTCTCGTTTTCTAACTGGATGTTGTGCAAAAAGTACTTCCTAATCTGTTAAGTCTCTCCTTGAATCGTCTTTCCAGCACTTGTTTTGCTACAAGGGCTTCTTTCTTTCCCCTCTTTCCCTTAAAAGGAGAAATGTACAGGTTCCGGGTGATCGCAGTGAACAACTACGGGGAGAGCCCGCGGAGCGCGGCGTCGCGCCCCTACCAGGTGGCCGGGTTCACCGGGCGCTTCTCCAGCCGGCCCATCGCCGGCCCGCACATCGCCTACACCGAAGCCATCAGCGACACCCAGATCATGCTCAAGTGGACGGTGGGTACAGCAGCTCTCTTCTTCCCACGGCTTGTGTTCAAAGTCAAGGATTACGAGCTGTTTGTGGAGTGGTGAGTGGGGGTTTTCCTCCCCCCACGAGGCCTGGAGATGATCTTGTTCCTAAGACAGGGCTGAGGCACTTGATGGCCGCACGGTAGAACTGGGGGACTTAACGGGACTTGTGCCTCTGGAGCGCTCTGCCCCCATTTCCAGACTTTTTCTCGCTCAGAGGCTGCCCTGTCAGTTGTCTGTTGCCTTTTGCACCATCTCCCAGCTTCCCTCCACCCCACTCCCCTTCCAGCTCCCCGGGGACCCCGCACACCCCTCCTCGGGTTACGCCAGATGTGCCCAACTGGCAGCTCCAGTGAGAGGCTGCAGCCGCCCCAGTCCACCTGCTCTGGCACAGACATCTCAGAGGCACCAGTGGGCTTAACTCTGTCCCAAGCCCTGTTCATGCCATGAGTTGTGAGTTGGCTCCCTTTCCTGCAATTCCTGCTGCTTTTGTCAATCCAGGCTGGGGTGGCTGGGAGTGTGTTTCAAACCCGCCGTCTTCCCTCACGTCCAGTGGAGGTTTCATGTTAGAGAAACATTTTCCTTTCCCCTGTTACCTCGTCTATTGTAAACAAGTACTTTAAAGTCCTTATTGAAACCCACAGAAATTCTTTGCTCTTGTTTTGAAATCTAACCCCCTGGTATACTTTGGAGGATTTAATGTGTAGAGTTCCCAGTGTTAGTTTGCTCTGCTAGCTCAGCCTTAAGAGATGTTAAGGATAATAAACTTAAAATAACCTCTGGTTCCTCAGGAGGGTGCATAACTTAAAGATTCTTGAGCTGATTTTTAGAGTGACCTTAACTCTTTCTGAAGAGTTTTATGGTTTTAACTTTTCCATTTCCATTAATCATGCAGATTTTCAGGCTGTGCATGGTCAAAGCCTAACTAAGGGTTTGGGAAGTGATGTGGGAGGCAAGTGTTGGCCCAAGCTCAGTCTCTTGTACCCATCCTACTCTCTGGCTGCTCAGGGGAGTTCAGTCACCTTTGCTTAAACAGCCTTATTAAAAATACTCATATTTGCAGAGGATGAGCTTCTTGGTGACGACGACTCAGCAAGGACTCAGTTAAAACTTTTCTTCTCTCATGCAGTCCCTTAAAATTCTTTTGTAGTACATCACATCGAGCAACAACAACACGCCCATCCAAGGATTTTATATCTATTACCGGCCCACGGACAGCGACAACGACAGCGACTACAAGCGGGATATTGTGGACGGTACGGTGCCTGCTTGGAGAAGGGGAAGGACACCCTGTAGCCATGTAGGCTGTGTTTATATGAAATCTAAACTGCTTCTCCCAAGCAGTCTTTATAATATATCTCAGAGAAGGAGCTATCTCAACTTCCCAACGTCAGGTTTTGCCCACACGTGAGCTGGTTTCTTCCCTCTGAAGCCTCTTTGACATGGAAGCTTGAGAGCTAAATACAGGGTTTAAGTTTGGCTTGTTACACGGCTGCAAGTCCTTAATGAAGGGCTATTTAAACTGGTATAGCTTCAAATTGTATAAAGAGAAAGCAGTGTAAATGAGGTTTAACCCAGGATAAAAACATCTGGGTTACAGACTGTACTAACAACTAGCTGGCTTTCAAAATTATTTACCCCAGCGTGGACTTTCTAAGCTGGTAGTACCTTGTGTGTAATTGCCCTTCTCTCCTCTTACCTTGCCTAATCACTTCTCCTGCTATAAGGAAGTTGCTTTTAGCCTCAAGTGCTGTAGCACTCTGCAAATGCAAGTATGTTTGTGCTTCATTTTGCCTTTTAATCAAGTTATTTTTTTCCCCTGTGCATATTAGATCATCATTTTCCTGGAAGAAGTTATTAGATAATGTCTATATTAGTCCAGAAGTGGAAAACCCTTTAAAAAATATTTTATTTAATGTCCTTATTGCTCGGGCTGAGCAAATGCAGTGATCTCATTCTGGCCCAATGACGTTAATTATTTTTCCCCCTCATTTATTCAGTTACAAGAGGAATGGACCTTTATTTTGAAAATTTTCCCCTGCCAGACAATACTGCACATAGTACTTTGATGCATGACATAAGCTTTTGCACACTAGAAAGCTATTAAAGATCCAGAGTTTGAGCTCAGAGGCTTTAAAGAACCTTATGCAGGCTTCACCTTCATCTGCAAATGTATTTTAGCCTTTGCTAGACAGAACTTGTGTGTTTATAAGTCTTATACACTGAGCAGTTAGTTGTTTAAGTGGGCTCCACTGTGCTGTGAAATTAGCTTGTTTCGGGTTTTTTTCTGAGCGTGTGTGTATTGAACTCTTTGTGGCAGTCTGAAACCATTAGCAGCTGCTCCACTCTGCCAGAGCCTGCAACAGAAATCACTTGGTGGAAAGATTTAAGCTTCAACTTTTCTTTACTGTGCTCCCCTAAATTAGCTTTTCAGGAGGAAAAAAAAAAAGAGAGAGAGAGAGAACTATTTTCAATTAAGTTGTGATTGGAAGCACTTGATGTGAAATATGTAGAGGAACATGTGACTTAAGGTATTTTTGCCATAAATCACTTGTTCTTTGCTTTTTTTCCCCCCTCTGTTACCTTTGAATTAATCTGCTTTATGACAGGGAATTTTATCTTGAAATGACTGCAGGAGTTGTGGAAAAAGTGTTGTGATGCCTGTGCTAGCTAAGTGCTTGCCGCAGGCTTTCCTCACCGCTTCCTGTTAAGTCTTGTCTTTCGAGACATTCAAAACTCTGCAGAAACTTTTTTTTTTCCTTATAAATGCCGCTGCAGGCAAAATCAGATTTTATTTGAAGGAAAAAAAACAAGCAGAAAGCTCTGATGGCTCCTAGGTATCTCTCAGCCGCTTTAAGCAAAAGCAAAAAAATCACCCCTGTCCTGCAGCTATGGTCTGCATTTCTCCGTTTCTGGTCTGAATTTCTCTGTTTCGAGAATCCTGGAGATTGAATTTTAAATGTAAATGCAGTCTGATGTCAGTTGTTTAAATGTTTTCCCTTGCTAATGGTGCACGAAGAGGACAGTTAAAGTGCCTGTACTGATTCCAGTTCCACTAATGGTTTGAAGCGGAAACCTAAAACCTGGTGTAGTAATTACCGAAAGGAATGCTTGGGGGTGGGGGCGCCGGGAAAACCGAGTCTGAATCTTGGGAAAAACGTGCGATTTAGGGAAAGGCAGCTCCAGCCTCAGCCAGGGCTTGTCCGCCTTCACTGGGACGTGGGCACGGAGCGTGCTGGGCAGCCCCTGGTCCAGGGGGGCCCTCCTGGTACCCCCACCCTGCTGGGGCCGGGCAGAGGGTCTGGACCTGGGCTGGGGGCCCGGAGGAGTTGAAGCAGCATCACGGTGACAGCCCCTGCCCGCCGAGCACGCCCGAGCCTTTTTATTAATGCTTAAATCAGTAGGTGGTAGACAGTTCCTTAGAAACAGTGGAAACAGTTCAAGGTGGTATTTTTCCAAGAGGGATTAAGAGCACTCAAACAGTTAATTAAACTCCCTAAAAAAAAAAAAAAAAAAAAAAAAAAAGGTCGCTATTTAGTAAAATTTGTCACAAGCCCGTGAAAGTAAAAACTGGGAGTGATTTATCCTGAAGTACTGAGCACTTCAGGAGGGTGTCTAAATGAAATGCTGGCCCGGGGCCAGAGATGACAGAACCGTCCTATTAGAGAAGATTGCTTGGCTCAGGCTGGGGCTCGGGGCTCTGCAGGGGCAGTGGCACAGGGGCAGTGGCAGCGGGACAGCCCTGCTGCATTCCCAGGATGGTTCATAAAATGTATATTCAATTATTTATTCAATTATTTGGGGTTTTGGCCAAATTGAGCAACCCAGATGTGTCCTTTCTGTGTGACACCAATGGCTGCAGTGGTACCTTGCGCCCCTAGAAAGTCTGCTCACAGCCAAGTTCTTCCTTGTCCCAAGCTTTCTGTGCCCATTTTCCTTGTTATTTGCCCAGTGTACTGTAAATAGTCAGCATAATCCACCCTAAACTCATCCCTTTGATGCTTCCATGTTTAGGGTGCACAGGGCTGCTGTTGAACTTAGATGCATGTGTGGGCACTTGGACGTCTGGGTTTTGAGTTTAGTGAGTTCTGGCTTAGAGAATGACTTTCTTTAAAAGAAAATACTGAAAAAACCCTCACTTTAATTCATCAAAAGGTCCTTCTAATAATCAATTTCACAAGATAACTCAAGTCTTAGAGAGTAATGGAATAAGTTAGGTTGAAAGGGACCTTCAAGATGATCTAGTTCCAGCCCTCTGTCATGGGATGCCACTCGTGGACCATGGTTTCAGCTGAGTCCATAAACTACTACTGAAGATTTTTGTGCTAACAAGACAAGCTGCAGTGCCCCTGCATTTGGTGGAAAAGGTCCCTGCAATGGCCCTTGTCCATAATTCTGGCTCCTGTGGGTAAATGAACTGGAATCAATTTACTTCTTGTCCCCCCAACAGGTACAAAGCAGTGGCACCTGATAAATCACCTGCAGCCTGAAACTTCTTATGACATTAAGATGCAGTGCTACAACGAGGGAGGGGAGAGTGAGTACAGCAACGTGATGATCTGCGAGACCAAAGGTGAGGCTGCGGGGCCGAGCCGAGCTGGCCTTTGGGACGGGAAAGATCCACTGGGGGAATTTTTATGCAGCACAAAAGTCAGCTGCGATGATGACCATAATTTTCTGGAATGTTTCGGAGGATTGTTTTGTCTTCCGAAGCTGGGATTGTTTTGAACATATGGAAAGTGATCCGTTGCACTCCTGAGGCTCTCAGCAGAGCTCTGCAGCTCTGCCTGCCCTCAGAGATAGCGCTGCTGCCTCTGCGCTGCTGATGGCCTCTCCTTAGGAGACAACCATGTGCCTGAAGATGACAGAATTGATTTGTACATCTGTTTTATGTCTTCAGGGCTCTGTGACACGTTGTATAAGTGCAGACCACAGCAATTGATGGCTGTGTTGGCTGCCTCCATCCCTAATCCTGCATGCCTCTGGCACAAAGTTTGTACTGTTCTCGGAAAGTGTCAGATATGGCAGTCACATTTATTTTGCGAAGAATTCCTGTCTCCTTTAATCTCTAAAACCAAGTAAGGCTGTAAAGGGAAAATGCAGACAGTAAACTTCAAATGTAGTGCTATGAAGAAATGTTTGAGAAAAAAAAAAGAAAAAAGCCCTCTGGGAGCGGAAGCATCAAAATTCAGTGAAGTGAGTAGTGAAACCTTTGAAGGAAGGAGTAGGAGCTGCAGGGCTTCAAGGCTGCACACAGAGTTGGTCTCCGTCCTGCAAGGAATATAACTTTCTTCTCTAATTTTAAAATGGGCTAGATGTAATCTGTCATTCACACTGCTTCTTCCTTAAAATTTATCTCCCCCAGGCTTATAAGGTGATTCGGCTTATCCAGCATACCTGCATGGAGCTGCTTGTGTCTCTCTGACCAGCTTCACTCCTAAGCCAGGCACCTCTTTTAGGGTTTTCGTGTCAAATGAAATAAATCTGAACTGTGGTGTACTGGAAACTAATGTAAATGCAATTCCTGGGTTAAACCAGCATCTAATTTTCAGTGATTTTCTGTTCATCTCTTGGTTGATCTTCAACTGTGTGGTTTAGAAAGGGGGTTAGCAGGGTTCACATCAGATAAGAGCAGGTCATCTGGCAGAGCCTGGGCAAGAGAAATGAGTGTTGTGGTTTTTCCTGACCTCAGAAGTGGAAAGATTTGTGCTCTTTCAAGTTGAGAGTTACAGCAGTTGCAGCCACAGGTACCTCGAGTGGCTCGTTAAAGTTCCAGTGACCTCAAAGAGGGGGTGAGCAGGGGGATAATCACCATTTTCCAAGGCAAACAGTTATTACCCAATAGCAGTTGGCATTCTCCTTGTAGGATTTAATATTGACTTGGGAACATTGGGACTCAGACTCGGCAGTAATTCTTTTCATTTCATGATGAAAAAACACATTTAGAAGATGCATTTAGTGGATGTACACGTGCTTGTCTCTACTCATCCAGTGAAACGCACGCCGGGAGCGTCTGAATATCCAGTGAGAGACCTGAGCACGCCGCCCAACCCCCCCGAGCGGGCCGGGGGCAGCGGGGCTGTGGCTGCCAGCGGCCCCGTGCGCAGCAGTGACATGCTGTACCTGATCGTGGGCTGTGTCCTGGGGGTCATGGTCCTCATCCTCATCGTCTTCATCGCCATGTGCCTCTGGAAGAACCGGCAGCAGAACGCCATGCACAGTGAGTGGGCATTGGTTTCATGAGGAGAATATTACCAGGGTAAAATTAGGAATGTCCACGCTGCGTTTTATGGATGGGAAGCAGTTTCCTGTTAGGAGCCAGCTTGCATTTCGGTTGAGGCTTGTACTTCCAGGTGTGCCTTAGGTGCAGACTTGGGTTTTTAAGAGCAGAAATGTCTCAATTTCTTCACACCGATGCTCCCTGTCCTGCTGCATCCCTGGAGGATTGTGATACAGTTTCACCCAGGGAATAGTGTGGGACAGGCCTGAGCAAAGTTTCTGCAGTTTGTGTTTAACTTTAAGCCCCTGCATAGGTCTCTGATGATTGCAGAGGCAGAATGTGTGTCATCGTAATCACTTGTTAAAATTGTGGAGAGTTAAACTTTGGATCTCTCCCTTTCCTGAGTGCATCTGGAAAGAAAGAGAACTTGCAGCTCTAGGACAAGTCTCTTGTTACCTCTTTGTCCCTGCACAATGAGATGGCATTCAGTGGCCAAGTCTTCCAGAGAGGTGTTAATAAGGAAAACCTGTTCATTAGCAAGCAGGAGCCTGGAGCAGGAGCTTTGCAAGGTGCTCTGCACCCACCAACAACCCAGAGCCAGCAGAATCTCTGCACTGGCCTTTTCTGCTCCTTGTGCATAAATCAACCTTGCTCTTGCCACGGCCTGTGGTTATTTTTAAACTCTCTTACTCTCCTACAGAGAGAAATGTAGGAGATAATGAAGATAGTGTCTTCAGCTGCAGCCCAGAGAGATCTTCTGGAAGCAGCTTATAGCAGATATAGCAGAAGGGCTGTTGGTGATACAAAAGGCCTGGTTTTAGGACACTCTTGTAGTGATTGACATCAGCCAGGTCCTTCCAGACCAACATTTCTGGCCTGCTCTGCAGGATGTGGCTGTTTGCCATGTCTACTTGCGTATGCTAAGCAGTTGGATATCAGAATTAGTTCACAAAAGCTGGAGAAAGAAAAAATAAGTTTCTTTATTTTTAGGGATGCTCATTTAACTTCTCATTTATCAGTAGAAGTGCTTTCAGTAATAATGTCTTTTGCAGAATACGACCCTCCAGGCTACCTGTACCAAGGGGCAGAAATCAACGGGCAGATGATTGAGTACACGACCTTACCCGGGACGAGCCGAGTCAATGGCAGCGTCCATGGAAGCTTCCTCAGCAACAGCCTCAGCAACGGCTGTCCCCACGTCCATCACAAGGTTGCCAATGGTGTCAATGGGATCATGAGTGGAGGAGGAGCAGGACTGTACCCAGGGCACACCAACTCCCTGTCCAGAACACACATGGACTATGAACATCCCCATCACCTTGTGAATGTAAGGTCCTGCACGGGGTGGGAGGCTCAGCCCAGACCCTGGGGTTTATTCAGGGGCTGTAGAAGCAGGCTTAATTTGTGTGGGGGAATACTCATCCATTGATAACAGCCAGTTCCACTGAATTCCTTATCCCAGAGGAAGCAACTGGGCTGATATTTGTGATGCAAACATCATGGTTTTCATTTGAGAATATCAGATGACAGCAAGAATTCCACTTACTCTGGGAAATCTGCCTCTACCCTCCTCCTAACAGCATGTAAGCTCTGAGAATGCCTCAGTGCTAGGCTGAGATACTTTACTTGTACATATGGTATTTCTCAATCTCCAAGTTAAATACATTTAATTATAGCTGCTTATTCTGCAGCTTTATGGATCACCCGTTTTTCCCCCACCTGTTTCAGATCTGTAACTCTGAGCAATGCTATTAATTATGGCAAAGCACGAATGGCGCAGGAGGTTCCATGGAATGAAGTGCCCCATACATCTTGAACTGCAGCAGAGCAATAATGCTGCTTTTTTTTTTTTTCCAATCCCCTGTTTGCGACTGTTGAGACAGGCTCGTTTTTTGTTTTCAAATTGAAAATAAAATTAAAAACTAATTTCAGTCTGCGATCCAGCCTTTGTATGCTGTGGAAAAATACTTCATTTGCTGAAACGTGTCCTGTTTCCAAGAGAGAATAATGATTTCATTATTGTCTATGGAAACAGATGGCTTGCATTCAAACTTACTAAACTTACTCAAAACTGTGAACATTGCCCAGGAAAACTGAAAGAAAAAGTTCAAAAGTCTGAATAACCCATGCTGTTTCTGGAGAAAAAAAACGGGTCTATTGTTTGTGTTGGTAATTGAGCACAAGCACTTCATTTTATTGAACAACAAATTAGCACTTGCACAGTAGTTGCCACTTCAGTTCCCTCAGTCTGAGCCCAGACCAGTCAGTTCTTCACCCCATTCTGTCTTTGGCCTACCCATGGAGCAAGAAGTGCCCACTTTTGGTTGTTTTCAAGAGCAACCAAGGCCCAAACTATTTTTTTTGACCTGTCCAACCTCCCAGTGGGTGAAACTCTCCAAAAATCTCCAGGCCCTCAGGGCAGGAACATTTGCAGTGCTCAAAAGCTTGCCCTGGAGAAAGACTGGAGTTGCATTATGTTTTGTCCCTCCCATTTTTATTTTTTTGGGGGTGAAAAAAGAAAATATGTTTGTGATAAGGTCTTGGTGCCTGGAGCTCCTCTGTGCCTGGAGGTGTCCACCCAGTGCTGCTGTCTTGCTGGGAACAGGTGGTGGGGTTGAGTTTTCTTTTCCCCACTCCCTGTTGTAGAAAGTTTGAGTCACACAGTCTCTGCCCATGGAGAAGGGCTGGGACTGGCATGTGGGTGAGGCTACGCAGAAGAACAGGATGTTCTGATCTTCATTAGGTCGCTCTTTATTGTTTCAATGATTGGCTTAAATGAGCAAGGGAGAAACTGGCTAGGATGGCAATCAAGACTAATTAGGCATTTCCTCAGTGCTCCCTATCCCTCAAAAACTTCAGGATAAGCTCTGTTTTTGCAAAAATAGAGATTGCTAGAAGTTGCCTACCACCTGAGCTGCCAAAAGCTAGGTGAGCCTTCCCAGCCTGGCTCCCTCCTGGAGCCCAGTGCAGGAGGCTGGCTCTGCAGCCCCGTTGGAGTGGCTCCCACATCACTGTCTGCCTGGTCCCTAACAATGAGGTATGTGTTAATCTGGGCATTTCAACTGGCTTGTAATGGCCCTGTTAGCCAAAACCAACAACACAAAATCCCTCTCACCCGGAGTCATTGCTGGCTGAGGAATTACCCCATCTGTACAAATACGAAACGGTTCAAAACTCAGTGTAGTGAAGTAAACTGATCTAATCGGAGTAATTACAGGAAAGTGGGATGGGTTTGTATGTGACATCAGCCCTGCAAATTTAATCCTCTGTCTCCCTAAATAAGCCTTGCATGCTAATGAACAGCAATTCGCTTTCGTGTCTGTCATCAGCGTTAAAAATAAATATATTTACAATGTGTTTATTAAATTAAACCTCAGCATATTAAGCTGAAAACAGACTAGGGAAATGACCACATACTTGTCTAAGCTGCAGTTATTTACTTTTCTCTGACACACACACTGGCAAAGCCCTCCCCTGGCCTTTGGACAATTGCTCAGTGTTGCTGTGCCA
>QUSF01000045.1:2242967-2254143 GCA_003676055.1 Chloebia gouldiae | reverse complement strand
TCGGCACCTGCTGCCGTGCCGGGGCCACACGGGTCTCCCTGCGCTGGCCCTGCTGCCTCCTCCCCGCCTGCGGCCGCTTCAGCGTCCTCCGCGGTGCCCACCGGCTCCTGGGCGCCGGGCCCGGCCCTGCGGAACACGCGGGGTCTGGCCGGTGCCGGCCGGGAGCAGTGGGGCAGAGGGATCTGGGCACTCACGTGCGGAACAGCAGGTCGTGCAGCCCTGGGGGGACAGACGGCGTGAGCTGCGGGGTCAGGGGTCCAGCTGTGGCCCCCGATGAGCCCCCTGGCACTCACGTGGGAGGCTCTCCCGGTGGCGGGCGATGCAGTGCACGGCCAGGAGGGATGCTGCGGTGGCCACCAGCATCCCTGCCACCGCCGCCCCCGTCACCGCCGGGTACGCCTCGAAGGGAGGCTCGGCTGGAAGAGAGCAGAGGGAACATGGCAGGCAGCAGGGACGGGCAGAGCCCAGAAAGGCCCGGAAGGGTGCGAGCCTGTGCCTGAAACCTACTGACGGCTGCTCACACTCGGCGCCTCAGCTCCACCAGGTCGGAAACGCTGCCCTTCTCCACTCAACCCTTGCTCTGCCCCCACGGAGCAGCTCCTGCCCACTTCACCTGGCGTCTGCACCTCGGAGGGGTGCCCGGCCGTGCGGTGGTTGACGGCCAGGACGCGGAAAGCATAGAGCACCGCGGGGTCCAGCCCCCCCAGGCGCCGGTCGCGGGAGTGCGGCTCGATGTCTCCGGCGGCTGTTTCCCAGGCGCTGGGGGTCTCCCGGAGGGGCTTCTTGGTTTGGCGCCGCTGCACCACGAAGCCGGTGAGGTTGCCGGCGCCCTGCGTCCGCCACTCCAGCCGCACCTCGGTGCGCGCCCGCGTGTACCGCAGCTTACTGATGGTGACGTTGGGCGGGGCGGGGTACCCTGCGGCGAGATGGCACCCGGCAGGACGGGCTTGATGCCCCCAGCCCACCCTTGATGCCCCCAACCCGCCCTTTCCCTTCCCAGGACTCACGGTCCACGCGGAGGCGGACGGGGAGGCTGGCGGTGCCCACGGCATTGGTGGCGGTGCAGCGGTAGACCCCACTGTCCCCCGGCCACTCGGCATCCCGGACGGTGAGGTTGACCCACGCTTCTCCCTCCTCCAGCCCGTACTTGGCCAGCCCCGGTGTCACCTCCCGCTCCTTCGGGTCGTACCAAGCCACTGTGGCACCGAGACTGGCACTGCTGCCACGTTGCCGGCACGCCAGCTGTGCCTCGCCGCCCTCCAGCACCGCCACCTCGCTGTCCGCCTGCAGCTCGGGGACCTCTGCGCGGAGACAAGGGGGGACACTATCGTGCCACCTCGCCGTGGCACGGCGGGGGCGCTGGGGACGGCTGCAGCTTACCCAGCCGCAGGCGGCACTCGGCGGCAGCGGCCCGCAGCGGGTGCGCGGCCACGCAGACGAACTCGCGGCCCCCCAGGCTGCCGTCGGTGCTCAGCACCAGCACGGCGGTGGAGGGCGCGGGGTCGCCCAAGGTCCGGCCCGCACTGTCCCGCCAGCGCAGGGTGACGAGCGGCGTGCCCCCGTCCCACCGGCACCGCAGCATCACGTACTCGTCACCCTTGGTGGCCGCCGCCGCGCAGGTGGGGCTGCCGGACGGGACCCCTGTGGGACGGAGCGGAGTCACAGCGGGACACTGCCACGCTGTGCCACAGCACCCCCAAAAAAGAGACACCCCCCCCCCCCCCCGCACACCCAGGGCGAGGGGGCTTCGGCAATCCCGGCCGTGCCACAGCGTCCCCATTTTGGAGCAAGCTGGAGGTGCTGAAGGTCCCAGGAAAAGCAGCAGCACCCTGGGGCACCCATCCCACGGTTTGGCCACGGCACGGGGTCAGTGCAGCTCTGCTGTGACACCAGGGGCTCAGAAAGGGGGTTGGGGGCAGATGGGCCCACTGTCACTCACACAGGGTGGTCCCACATGCAGCCCCCAGTGGCAGCGCGGGGTGGGAGGCCAGGCAGGAGAAGGAGCTGCCGTTCCTGGTGGCTGCCCCTGACTCGATCCTGGTGGCCATGGAAAAGCTGGTCCCCATCAACCCCTCTTCCTCCTCCTCCTCCTCCTGGGGGCCCACCCAGCGCAGCCGGGCCAGGGGGAAGCCCCCCAGCCAGCGGCACCGCAGGGCCACATCCCGCTGATCATCGGATGCCAGGGCAGAGCAGCTGGGGCTCCCGGCTGGTGGATCTGCAGGAGACCACCGGCACTGGGGGAGAGCGTGGGCTCCCCCTGCCCCCCCTCAGATTGCTCGTCCCACCCACATCCTCACCAGGAACCTGCGTGGGTCCGTCTCACCCTGTGGGGACCTACCGGCCCCCCGCGGGGTCACTTACAGTAGACAGTGAGGACAATGGTGGCCTGGGTGCGGGTCTGCAGGTGGCTGTTCTCGGCCAGGCAGGTGTAGGTGCCCGCCTGGGCACGGGCGATGGCAGTGATGACGTAGGTCTGGCCGACGTGCACCTGGGAACCGTTGTGCAGCCAGACATAGCGGCTGGGGGGGTTGGAGGGAGCCAGGCAGCTCAGCACCACGTCCTCCCGCTCGCCCGCCGAGAAGCCCCCCTGTTCGGGGGAGAAGGGCTCCACGCGGATGGCCGGCTCATCAGGGCCATCTGTGGGGACACAGGGCCCTTTAGACAGGGACAGCCCCACAGAGGGGACACAGCCCTCCCTGGGGCTTCCTCCCACCGGTGGGAAGCAGGGCAGCAAAGCCCCCTTAGAAAGGGTGCGCCATGAGGGCTGTGAGCACACCATGACACACAGGGCCATGGGTGCATTGTGGCAGTGCACACGGTGGCCATGGTGACTAGAGAGGCATTATGCCAGTGAGGCATATGATGGCCATGAATATGCAAAAGCAACAACGAGCCATACCGTGGTGGCCACAGAGACAGTGGTGGCCACAGAGGCATCAAGGTGGCAGGATACATGATGTCCATGGATGTTCCATGATAGCTATGGACATACCATGGTGGCCATGGACGAACCACGGAGCATTGTGGCCCTGGATGGCATCAGCCCTGAAGATGCCCCCCCAGCTGGTGGCTGGGGGCCCCCCGAGGTGGGTGGCACCCAGGGCACTCACAGACGATGTCCAGGTAGACGGGGTCACTGGTGTGGTTGTTGACCTCGTTGCGCACGGTGCAGATGTACCAGCCCGTGTGGCTGCGGTTGGCAGGTGTCAGCTGCAGCTCTGCCCTGGAGCCCCCCAGCCCCGCAGGGGTCACTGAGGGACCCCCCCGGGGCTCCTGGTGCTGCCAGGAGAAGCTCAGCGGCTCCGTCCCCTCCCGCACGGTGCACGTCAGGGCCACCGCTGCCCCCTCCGCTGCTGCCGCCGCCGTCGGCCGCACGAAGGGCTTGGAGACAGGCACTGGGGGCACCGAGTGTGAGCGGCCCCCACAGACATCAGAACTCCCCGAGGCCCACCCCCCCCCCCGCCCAGATGGATTGTTTGGCCACTGAAGTGCCGTAGCAGCAGTAGAATGGCTAGTGAAGACGCCTGCAGGCTAGTGAGGGGCCCTGGCTGTGGGCACGGGCACCTGCTGGGGGAGCTACCTGGACCAGTTTGGGTGGTGGGATGCTTGGGTAGCCAGGGCAAGGAAATGAGAGTGGCTTAGTGAGCTGCTGTGTTGGCTTGTAGGGGGCTACACTAGTTGCAGGAAAGGGAGGTTTGCTGGCTGAGGGTGTCCTGTGCTGGCTAGTGGAGCTTTGGGTTGGCTGATGAGTGCTATGTTAGCTTGTGTTGAGCTACCTTGGCTGATGGGATGCTCTATTGGCTAGCTGTGTGTTATGTGGCTAGTAGGATGCTTTGCTGGCTAGTAGTAGTTGGCAAGTAGGGTACTCTGCTAACTAGTGGGGTGCTTGGTTGTGAATGGGGTACTACAGTTACTAGAGAACCACCATGTTGGCTAGTGGGACTCTGCATTGGCTAGTAGGGCACTACGCTGGCTTGTGCTACGCTTTATTAACTTGTGAAGCCCTTTGCTGGCTAGGGGGGTATTTTGCTGGCCCATGGATGACTCTGTTGGCTACTGGGCAAGGGACTGGGCTTGACCGCGATCTAGGAGAGTGTGATGCTGGCTACTGCTGGCCAGCAGGTCCCCCCAGGTTGGCCGCAGCCAGGGACTTACCCAGGACACGCAGGAGGACGGCGGCATAGCCCACGCGGAGCCGGCCCCGCTCTGGGAAGAGCCCCTGGCAGAGGAAGCGGCCCTGGGCGGCCGCCCGCAGCTCCCGCAGCTCCAGCGTCCCGTTGCGCAGCGTCACCCGGCCCAGCATCCCCGCGCCGGGGGCCGTGGCCACCTCCCTGCCCGAGCCCACGGCCACGGCCCGTGGGACCCCCTCTCCCTGTGGCGTGAAGCTCCAGAAGACCACGGCCGGCGGGGCCGCGGCCGCCGGCCCGCAGCTCAGCCGCACCGCCCGGCCTCGCACGCCCGTCGCCCGCCATTCCTCGTAGGCCGCCTCGCCGGCCGCCAGCGGCTGCCCTGCCCGGGGCAGCGGCCGTCAGGCCTCTGCCTGCCCCCCGCCCGGGCCCGCGGGGACGGGTCGCTGCTCACCCCCCGCCAGCGCCGGCAGCAGCAGCAGCACCCAGGGCCCCCTCCAAGGCGGCGGCAGCGCCCGGCCGCGCTCCATGGCGCCATGTCCAGCACCCGCACGCCGAAGCAGGGCTGCGCTCTCCGGCGCGACCTGCTCTCCGGTTACCCCCGGGTAATTAAGCCCAGCCCTGATTAACTGTTAATTATTTATCAACCAGCCTGCACAGGGGGAACCCGACGCCACTGCCGCCTGGGCACCTGCAATCTCAGGGCTGAGGAGCTGTGCGCTTGCTGTGGGAATGGCAGCATCCTTGCATTCCCCTGACATGCGAATTTAATCCCTGAGGGTTCCCTCCTCCACACACAGTATTTTGTTGGCTGAAGGAGGGGAAAATCTGCCACTCCCCTGTGATCAAAGCTGGGGGGGTTTAGAGCTGGGAAAGCCAGGCAAGCAGCAAGGTTTGATATTTCATCTCCCACTGTCTGCAACGCCCCAGACCATCAAACATTCATAGGGGCGGCTGTGCCGTAACGCAATGCCAAGGGGCTGGAGCAAGCTGGGGGGATTTGGGGGTGTACATGGTGAGGGGGATCAGGGAACACTCAGCAAAGTCTGCAAAACTACCGGTCATCTCCCATCTTCCTCACTGATCCTTTAATTAGAATTCATTGCTTGTTACCAAAATCACATTGTTAATACCAAATGTGTGTACTCTCCACAAAGAGGCTTGAAATGCCCCAGAGGGCTAAAGCTGGCAGCAAGGAAGTGCAGAGCCAGGGTCAAGCCCTGCCCTGCTACCACCAGGTCCTGCTTCCACTGCCACACCCCTCTGGCTGCACTCTCATCACGTTTTGGTCACTTTTTGTGCCCGTTCAGGTTGGGTTTGGGTAGAAATCTGGATGAGAGCAGGGCGCAGCAGCCAACCCAATAAATGACACCATTGTCAACACTGACCTAAATCAAACCCCACCTATGAGGGCTGATCTATTTCAGAGAGTTTTGGTAAAGAACGAGCCATCCTGGTGATTCCAAACAATTTATTAAAGATTAACAAAGGCATAAACACAGCCCAGTCCCTGGAGTCCAACTTCTGTCCACACTGCCAGGGCCCCAAACACTTGGATTTCAGACCCCTGGGGTTCAACCTCTCTCCCTCACCAACAGAATCCCGAAGACCTTGATTTTGGATCCTCGGGGGTCCAACCTCTCTCTTGCACTGCTGGGACCCCGAACACTCGGGTTTTGCCCCGGGATCTGGGATAGCAGCAGTGGACTCCTGCTGCCATCTAGCGAGATGAGGTTCGCTCCAGCCTCTCCTCAGGCAACACAACAGAACTCAACAGCTTCAGGAGGATATGAGAACCGGGAAGTCTTCCCCTGTAACTTTCCCTCCTGTTTAGAACTACAACTTGGATTTGGGAAAACGAATTCCTGCTTCTCACTCAGCTGCAAGCTTTTCCAGCTCGTCCATGTCGTACGGATCCAGCTGCTTGATCGTGGTCTCTGTAGGAAGGAAAGCAATTGTTGGGACGTGAGTGCAGAGCTCACTGCAGCATTTCCCTCTGCAGGGAAATCAGCTGGGACAAAGCTGGGATGGGAACTGGATCAGGGCAGCAGGCAGCAAGCAGCAGCCCCACAGCAGCAGCACACAAAGCTCAGCCTCTGACGTGCCCCCGCTCCCTGTTCCCACCTCCACAGCCACACAGGACAGGGAAGGTTTGTACCCTCCAACTGCAATATCACAACATGAAAAGCACAAGTCAGATTGCTGGGGGCTCATCCTAACACTGGATCCTTTTGCCCATGGCTGTGGTTGGGCTCACCACATGCCAGTTGTTCCAGCTGCTTATTGCTTCTACTCCATAGCAACAATCTTTGCCAGAATGTGTTCTCTGCCTGCTGTCTGCCTCAGGCTCACTCCAGGTTCCAAGGACAGGTGAACATTTGAAGGAACCAAGAGGGCTGAGTGGCTCTGAGGCCAAAAATGTGGAAGGGACACTGTTTGCTGCCCATGAGAAGGCTTCTATAATCTTCTTTCCTCTAAAAATCACAGGGAAAACAGGCACTGGGATTCCAAAAGCCATCAGTGCAGCCTGGCATCTGGCAAATCCCATGAAAATCCTCTTGATGTTAGCAAGTGACAAGCAATTTCCACTCAGGAAAGATTTCCACAGCTGCCATCTCCTCTCCCACAGCCAGGGCTGAGCTGAGCTGGGGCACCAGGTCCCCTGGGACAAGCACTTGCAAGGAAAGGCAGAAAAAATGCCTGAAAGAGGGGGAAAAAAAAGTGCTGAGGCATCCTGGGTACTGGTAACATCTCTTGCAAGTTGCACACAACCTCCAGGGCTGCTTCTTGGAAAATTTGCCTGCTGGGGAGCAAAAATCACCCTAAAAGCTGTATCTGTCACCCGTTTGCAGTGAGATGAGCCCTGGGGAGAGGAGCAGCCCGACAAGGACTATTTGCAAGCAGGAAATCAGCTGGAGGGGGTCACAGTCCCAGCCCCGCCTCTCGGAGCGGTGGATCCATGCGGATACTCACGGAAATACTCCTCTATCTTGTGCACCAGCTGCACGGTCTCTCTCTGCACCACGCTGAAGGCGATGCCGCGGTGCCCGAAGCGTCCCGCCCTCCCAATGCGGTGCAGGTAGGTCTCAAAATCCAGCTCGCCGTCCTCATCCATGGGGAGGCCAAAGTTCACCACGGTGGTGACCTGCTGCACATCAATGCCTGGAAGAGAGGGAAAGGATCCTCTTGGGATACCTTGTCCCACAGGATCTGCTGCTCAAGCCCACGCTGAAGAACAGCAGGCCCGGCGCATTCGGGCCAGCAGAGGGGAGCTGGGTTTGACAGGATACCTCTGGCACAGACGTTGGTGGCAATGAGGACCTTCTCCTTGCCCTCACGGAAGCGCTGGATGACGCTGGCCCGCTGCACCACCGTCAGCTCTGCTGTCAGGATGGCCACTTGGTGCCCGTCCCGGCTCATCTTCCCTGACAGCCAGTCTGCCTGCCTCCGGGTCTGCACACACAGGGAGAGGCTGAGGCCAACAGCTCCCTCTCCAGAGTTCCATGCCCCTTTTGAGGGAGCTCATGGCAGTTTTCAACACTCTCCTGGGGTCTACTCCTTTGTTTTGGGGGTCTTGGGAGAAGCCCACCGTGCCCACACTGTAAAAGGACCCATTCCCCTTACCTGGCAGAAGATCATGACCTGACCGATGGTGAAGCTGCCATAGAGGTTGCAGAGGGCCCTGTACTGCTCATCCGAGCTCTGGCACACCATGAAGTACTGCCTGATGTTGCTCAGGGTGAGCTCCTCCTCACGCAGCTTGATCACGATGGGGTTGGGGATGATCCGCTCCGCAAAGGCCCGCACGGGCTCCTTGTAAGTGGCTGAGAACAGCAGCACTTGGCAGCTGTTGGGAAGAGCCCTGGGACAGGGAAAAATGGCTTAGTTGAGGTGTTAGGGCATGGGCTGGACTTGAGGATTTTGAAGGTTTCTTCCAACCCAGTCATTCTGTGAAAAGCTCTCTCAGCCCCAGAGAACATCTGCAGCTGCCCAGAAGGACAGAAACCCTAATTTAAACTGATTTTGTGTTGTCTTCAGCGATAAGAAAGATGGAGAGGTACTTTTTACAAGAGTCTGGAGTGAAAGGAAAAGCGGAGAACAGCTTAACTTTGAAAGAAATCAGATTTAGATATTAGGAGGAAGTTCTTCCCTGTGAGGATGCTGAGGCCCTGGCAGAGGTTGCCCAGAGCAGCTGTGGCTACCCCATCCCTGGAAGTGCTCGAGGCCAAACTGGGTGGAGCTCTGAGCAACCTGGTCTAATGGAAGGTGTTCCTGTCAATGGGAAAGGGTGGGAACAAGATGGGCTTTAAGGTCCCTTCCAATTGAGGCCATTCTAGGATTCTATGAGTCAATCCAAGGCCTGTAACAGCTCAGAGGAAAGCTAAACGAGGTCAAGTGTCTTCCTGTGTGCATGCAGTGCATACAGTTTTACAGATATCTGACAGACCTGTGGACAATCCTCTTTGGCACCATGGGCACACTCTCACAGCCCTTTGGTGACAGATTCTTTTAGAGCTAAAGAAGAGAAGGGAAAGCATGGATCAGGACACCAGCTCAGCAGTCCTCACCTGTGGATGCGGATGCTCTGGCAGGAGAGGCCCTGCGTGTCGATCATGATGTCAGCCTCATCCAGCACGAACAAGGAGATCTTGGTCAGGTCCAGGACGCGTTGTTTGAAGCACCAGTCCAGAGTGGTGCCTGGTGTTCCGATGATGATCTGCTCCTCCAGCACTGTGCCCTTCAGAACTGCAAGGGACAAAAGGCATTTGATTGCCTCCAGGCAGGGAGCTCGCTGGTGCTGTGTTTTCCCTTGGCTTGCTCAGACTCTGGCTGCTCAGTGATGCCTTCAAGGGGTCATCATGACACTTCCCTACAGCCTCGGGGCATGGGAACCACTCCCATATGGGAAAAGGAAGTGTGCAAGCAGCCAGTGATGGTGGAAAATCCTCCTCAGCAGGAGAGCGGGACAGACACTACTTTATTGCCCTTCATGGATGTTTGGGCAGTCCCCGGTAGCTCCAGGCTTTAAGAGGGGATCCCTGTGCTCCCTTCCCATTCCTGGAGCAGTGCCACTCGCTGTGCTGGCTGGACTCACCTCGGTTTCCCCGGACAGCGTAGTTCACCTTGATGTCAGTGCAGAACTTCCCAATGGCCCGCACCACCTGCCCGATCTGCAGAGCCAGCTCGTAGGTGGGAGCCAGGCAGAGGCACTGGCAGGAGAGCAGAGGAAGGAGCTGTCAGGCCTGGGATGGGGCACACTGGGCAGGGACAGCAAGCTCAGGAGCATCCCACAGCACTGAGGCACAGGGGATGGGGCAGCATGGCCAGAGGTCCAGGAGCTGGGCTGTGGTCCCAGCTCCAGACAACGGGGCAGAAAGAAGCTGCTGCTGTTCTTTTTGAAGAGGAAATGCATCTCTCAGAAGTGTGGTGCAGCTTGTTCCTGTGCCCTAGCTCAGTCACACTGTCCATACATACAAAAGGAGATCTTACACGGCTGGAAACAGCTGGCAAAGCTGGTTCTGCACCCAGAGAGGGGACTGGGAGTATCTGACCACCAGAAACCAGCAGTGTCTACAGCTGCTCCTCAAAACCTAAATTCCAGGATAACTGAAGCCTGGATTGATCTACTGTGGCAAGTCAAAGCACCTCCCTGAGGTGTGCACCGTGCTTTTGGTCCTACCTGCCACTGGGTCGTGGTGGTTTATCATCCCACTCCAGTGGGTAGAGTCACACAGGAACAGGGACAAAGCCCAGAGCTCTGCCCCTGGCAGTGTCCTGGGTGCTTGGGCCAACCCCTCCTGCAGCAGCTCTCCCTGTCCTGAGTTACCTGCGGATATTTCTCGCTGGCACTGGCTCTGCTCAGCATGGCCAAGACAAAAGCTGCTGTTTTCCCTGTCCCTGACTGGCTCTGGGCAATCAGATTTTGGGGCCTGCAAGGCAAAAGCAGCTTAGTGGAATGGAGGGGTTGGGGCGTTCCTGCTTGGCACCACAGAGCTGGGATGCCACGAGGAGCCGGGGCTCAGCCGCGCTGGGTTCCTACTCACGGGTATGCCAGCATGAGTGGCAGAGCCTGCTCCTGGATTTTGGATGGTCTGTTGAAGCCCATCATATAAACCCCCTGCAAGAGCTCCTTCTTCCTGTGGAAACAAAGCATTCAAGTGCCCACGTGAAGGAAGCTGGTGTGATGGAGCATGGTGGGGCCGGGGGCTGTGGCAACTCACAGGGGCAGCTCCTCGAAGGTCTTGATGGAAAAGAGTGGAGAGCTGGGGTCCCGCTGCAGGATCTCCACGTGCTGCTGGGACTCCACCAGGGATGTGTGGATCAACTTGTTCATCAGTGACAGCTCTGCCAGCGGCACTGGGAAAGGCAGCAAATATTTTATTTACTCCACAAATAAAGCAAAAGGAGTTACAAAGTCATTAGGGTTGTGAGGGATCTCTGGAAATCATCAAGGTCCAAACCCCCTGCCATGGCAGGGGCAACTGGAGCAGATGACATAGGAACATGTTCCTGTAGGCCTGGAATGTCCCTAAAGAGGGAGAATCCAGGACCTCCCTGGGCAGCCTGTCCCAGCGCTCTGCTGCTCTCCGTGTCAAGAAGCTCTTCCTCATGCTGAGGTGGAACTTCTTGTGTTTTAGTTTACAACAAAAAGCTTGTAATGGGAATCATCTTCTCTCTCCAAAGGATTTCTTATTGTTCTGTGAGTTCATTAGAAAGACTGCTGGCAACATCCATTATTCCAGACTTACTATCACCATACTGAAAAATGAGCACCTGAACACACTGCACTGAGCTCCTGCGGAAGCAGAGCACCCCGTTGATTAAATTACAGCTAAATACCGTGTGCCGCCCCGCCCGGGGCCCGCGCGGGGGGCGGTCCGCGCTCGGAGCGCGGGCGGGCTCCGGGACCCCCCGGGACCCCCCGGGACCCCCCGGGACCCACCTCTCTCCTCGTCCTCCGGCGGGGCGCGGGGCGCGGGGAGCAGCCCGAGCCCGCGGGCCGCGCCCCGGCCGGGCCGCTCGGGCCAGCGCAGCCCGGGCAGGCGGGC
>QUSF01000045.1:2218026-2230596 GCA_003676055.1 Chloebia gouldiae | reverse complement strand
CCAGGGCAGCACCCCCAGCTCTCCCAGCCTGGCTCCAGAGCTGAGGGGCTCCAGCCCTTGCAGCATCTCCGTGGCCCCTCTGGACTGGCTCCAGCAGCTCCAGCTCCTCCCTGTGCTGGGAGCCCTGAGCTGGAGGCAGCTCTGCAGGTGGGGTCTGTCCTGGGGGGCAGAGGGGCAGAATCCCCCCTGCCCTGCTGCCCACGCTGGGGATCAGCCCAGCACAGGGGGGTGCTGGGCCAGGGCCTGTCCAGCTCTCACCCGCTGCACCCCCAGTGCTCCTCCCAGAGCTGCTCTCCAGCCCTTCATCCCCAGCCTGGACTGGTCCTGGGGGTTGCCTGCCCCAGGTGCAGCACCTGCCCTTGGCCTTGTTGAACGTCATGACGTGCCCAAGGCCACTGACTGAGCTTGTCCCGATCCCTCTGGATTCCAGGCTGTCCCTCAGCCGTGGAGCAGGAGCACACGGAAGGCGAGCAGATTGCTGCAGGTCCCAGTGCAGGTTTGTGTGAGAGCCAAGAGCTGTTTGAACCCCACCACTGGTGTCTCGTTCTCTCCTCAGATCCCCAAGGACCCGACACAGCGATGGCTCCGGGAACTCGCTGCAATGAGCCAGCAGCTGCAGCAGGTTCATCCCAACGTCCTGGCCAAGATCCTTAAGCAGAGAACTCTGTATCAGAATGAGGAGATTGTGGTCATAGACAAACCCTACGGGCTCCCTGTGCATGGTGAGGGCAAGTGCAGAATGGAAGTGGATCCGTGGTGCTTACGGGATCCTCTGTCTCTGTCCTTCCTGTGCTGGGGTTTCCCTTCCTAGGGAGGGTTCCATGGGCTTGGTCACTGTCAGATCTCGGCCTTCCCCTGGCATTTTGTGGTGATTTAGGGTGCATGGGGAGTACGAGAGATGAGACTCCTTGCTGCCCTGGGTCACACAGGCGGCCCTGGCATCAAGAACTGCATCGCTGATGTGCTGCCCATTTTGGCCAAGATGTTGGAGAACATGAAAGCTGAGCCCCTCCACCTCTGCCACCGGCTGGACAAGGAGACCACAGGTGTGATGGTGCTGGCACGGAGCAAGGAGGCAGCAGAGAAGATCCGTCTGCTCTTCAAAACCCGTCAGGTGGAGAAGATCTACTGGTAGGAAAGGCTTGAATGAAAACGGGGCTGTGAAAGGCATCTAAAAAAAGGGTGAGCCCCCAATCCCTGAGGTGTGGGGGCTTTGTGGAAGTTGAAGGTGTTGTTTATCTCCCCGCTTCAGCACCATTTTACGGGACTGGCTTGTGAGAGAGGGGTTGAGGGGAGAGTTCCCTTCCTGTGAGAGCAACACCCCACAGACCTCTGCTTTCCCTTTCCAGGGCAATTGTCCTGGGGGACCCGGACCCTGTTGAGGGCGTTGTGGAGATCCCCATTGTGGAAAAGGAGGTGCAGAGCCATCAGTCCCACTACAAGGTGTGTCCTGTGTTCCCTCAGCCGCCATTCTGGCCGGGCAGCTCCAGCATCCCCTCCCGTCTCCCCCAACTCCCCCTCTCACCACCCTTCAGATGACGCTGGCTCCCAACTACCGCCTGTGTCCGGAGGATGGGAAGGTGATGAAAATCCGCGGGAACCGGCACGCCGAGCGCGCCGTGACGCGGTACCGCCGGCTGGCCGCTGCCTCCGCCTGCTCGCTGCTGGAGCTCCAGCCCATCACCGGTGAGGGAGGCCTGCCTGGCTGTCCTGGGGCTGGATCCGCTCTCTGTGCAGTCAGCAGAGCTCTGGAAGGGGGAACTTGTGATTAGACAAGACTGGAATCGTTTTTGGGACAAAGCTCTGGGAATGAGCCCTGCTGGGGTGAGGCTTTGCTGCCAAGCTCTTTGCCAGCTGCCAGCGATTTCGGCACAGCTTTGCCCAGCATTGAGGGTGAGGCCTGGCACAGCTGGATGTCAGCTTTCTCCCCCTTTACTCCTCAGGGGTGAAGCACCAGATCCGGGTTCACTTGGCCTATGGCTTGGGATGCCCCATCCTGGGGGATCACAAATACTCGCACTGGAGCAAACTGGCGCCCCAGGTAAGGCAGGTCTTGCATTGGGGAGCAGCTGGAGCTGGACATGGCCCCTTGTGTCCCCCAGCTGCTCATGGGCTGGGGATTTCAAGTCCCACCTGAAAAGCTGCAGTTTTGAAGGGAACGTTTTCTGTCCTTGCTGCAGAAGCTTCCTGAGCTCACCCTGAGGAGGCTGAAGCTGGAGCAGAGCAAGGCTCGGCACCTGCCCCTGCACCTGCACGCACACCGGCTGTGCCTGCCCCTGGGCCAGCCCTTAGACTTTGTCTGCAAGCTGCCCCTCTTTTTCCAAAAAACCCTGAGGAAGCTAGAGCTGGACATCCCTAAGGACTGATGAAGCAGGACTGGAATGGTGCCATGTATCTCCATATCTCCAGCACGTGGCAGCAGCTGTGCCCACCTTGGAGCCAGTGGTGGGGTGAAGCCTGCAGTCTCTGCTGGTACTGATGTTGCTGGATTCAGAGTGGGTGCCTACATGAGCTTCTGGCCCAGGAAAGGAGCTGGACACGCTGAGGAGCCTCTAGTAGAGATGAACAAGGCTGGGTGAAAGTTGGGTTTTGCCTGATTCGTGTTGTGAACTTGTCTCTGAGCAATAAAAGCTCCAGTTCCCTTGAGGGAAAGTGGTGTGTGTCTCTGTGTTCTGACTAGGTGGGACTCAGTCCCTCTGTAGGTTTGAGCAGATGTGGTTGCAGCTCCTCCCAGATTTTGGAATTGTCACTTGTCTCTCCAGAGTTGTTTAGGTCAGATTTGGAGAGTCCCTCAATTGGAAAATCCATCGAAAGTGCAATTTGGCAGTGGCTCTGGTATTTTTTTGCTGTGCTGAGACTGCACAGAGAGTTCTTTGGCATGGCTGGGCTGAGCAGCTCTCTGACTGCCCCTGCTCTGTGCTGCCAGCAGCATTGGTGTGGGTTTCTCAGCACTGTGCTGCTGGGAAACTGTTCTGTCCCACTGCTCCTTCAGTTACCCTATTCTGTATTTTTAGAACCCCTTATTGGAATCCCCTGCCCTTGGGAGCTTTCCTTGGAGCCAGATTCTTCCCCCTGTGCCCTGAGAGGGAGGTAAGAGGAGAATTGATGATCTGGGGAATTGCAGCTGATGTTCTGCCTCAAAATTACCTCATATGATGTCTCCTGACCTGCCTGAGAAGCTTGGGACTGGGCAGCAGGATGTTCTCTGGCCCGTCTGACTGGTTTGGGTGATGGAAAGGGGTTTTTATGCCCCACAGGGCCACTGTGTACCTGGCTGGGGCTTCTTGTAGGAGGGCCCAGTCTCCTGGCTCCCTGCTGAAAATAGCTGGGGACCCCCATGCCCTCGGGCCACAGCGCCAGAAATCTGTTGGCTGATGAGAGAGGGACATAAAACCACGGGGAGCCAGGAGCGGCTGCGGCCGGGCAGGAACGCTGCCCTGCAGGAATGCTGTCAGGGAGGAAAGCTGCTTTCCCAGCCTGCTGCCTTCCCTGCTCACTGCTGCGGCTGCTGGGGTGGGTTTTTCTATTTCTGTTTGCGAAAAGGCTTCCCCTGTAATTACGAGGTGATTTAACGCCTTGTCTGAGCTGTTGCTGTCGTTCACAGCTGCCGGACACAGCACTCAGCAGGCTCTCGGCAGGGACTCCTCAGCCCAGCAAAGTTGCTCCTTGAGCCAGTCACACCTCAGGCAGCCTTCATCAGTGTCTCTTCCTCACTTCAAAATGTCCCTCTCGCACACGGCTGCTGAGTACATGCTCTCTGATGCTCTGCTCCCGGATCCCAGCAGCTCCCGAGCCAAGGGCTTGCGGCTGGAGCTGCCAAGCGATCGCCTGCTGAAGTTTATCACCGTGGGGCTGCCCCTCTTCCTCGTCTCACTGGCTTTCGCCCGGGAGTTCTCTGCTGGTGAGTTGCAGCTTTTCCAATGTGTTCTTCAGGTCGTGGGCAATGACCAGTGGTGATTTGGTTGTCGTGGCAAACCCCTTGTATTCTTTATGATGTCATGATCCAAAGTGGAACAGCCTGGAAATCCAGTTTTAGGAGCTGTTCTGCCTTATGGGTGTTTATTGATTGTTTTTAATGGATCATAATTCCCTGGGAGAGTGTGGGAACAGCTGTGCTAACCTCAAGAGCAGCACTGAGACAATGCGAGCCTCAGCTGCTTGTGCCCAGCACCTTTGGGTGCCATGGGCTTATTTCCAAGGAGGAGGGTGCCAGCAGCATGGAGAGATGCATTGTGACCTCAGGCTAAATCTGGCCTCGGCCAACATCTAACTGCTCTCCCTGAGGATTTGGTTTTACTCCAATTTCTGGATGGTTACCCTATAATTCCCTACACTGTGTACACACTGCTACACAAAAAGGGTTTGTGTTTGGGAAGAGATGGAAAAGTCCTGACTAGAAACACAGCAGCTCCAAAGTGACCATGAAAAAGGCTTTTTTTTGATTCAAAGCAATGCCTGAGATGTAATTACCCTTCTGTGAGGCATTTGCTCGTGGCTTTGGAGTGTTCCTCCATCCTCCATGGCTGAGGTTTGCTCTCCTCCTCCTCACCCCAGGCTCCCAGATCAGCTGCTTCTCTCCCACCAACTTCACGGGGAAGCAGTCCGCCTACACCGACACGGCTTGCTGGGACTCCCTCATCCACCATGGCTTCGACGCCGAGGGACGTGCCATCACCAAGTCCCTCTGGGCTCTCAAGGTATTGTCAAAGTCATGTCTGGGTGCCCCTGCATTCCATCTGGGTGCCCACAGCAAGACCAACTTGACACCCTCAACAACTGTTGGTGTTCTTTGCCCAGGTCTTCCCCTACTCGCTGCTGGTGGTGGCGGTGCTGATGTACCTGCCATACCTGCTGTGGCGTTACGCTGCCGCCCCCGCCCTGCACTGTGACCTCCTCTTCATCATCGATGAGCTGGATAAATCCTACAACCGCTCCGTGCGCCTGGTGCAGCACATGAAGAAGGTCCAGCAGGCCAGTGCCGAGCCGGAGCAATTCTGGGAGGAGTACGAGAGGTGAGGCCAGGCCAGGTCACCGTGGCCCTTGGAATCCCTCCACGTGGTGTTGTGGCTGCACCCAGGATGGACCTGGGTGCAATGGGGGGTGGCTCTCACTCCCCCTGTGTCCCTCCTGCCCCAGGGCCCGTGAGGAGAGGTATTTCGAGTTCCCATTGCTGGAGCGGTACCTGACCTGCAAGCAGCACGCCCACGCCCTGGTGTTCATCTACATCCTGAGGAACCTGCTGCTGCTCCTGTTCTTGGCTGCCACCTGTCTCTACCTGGTCTTTCTCCACCTTAACATCTTTTTCCAGGATGAGTTCAGCTGCTCCATCAAAACAGGGTTGCTCCAGGCGGAGCCGCACATCCCGTCGCTCATCCCTTGCAAGCTGATCTTCTTCTCCGTGTTCCAGCTCATCAGCCTCTCAGTTGGCAGTGTCTATGTCCTCCTCATCCCCGTTGTCATCTACAATGCCCTGCAGCTCTGCCAGTGGGACAAGGGGCTGCTCTCTGTCTATGAGATGCTGCCTGCCTTCGACCTCCTCAGTCGCAGGATGCTCACCTGCCCCCTCAATGACCTCAACGTCATCCTTCTCTTCCTCCGTGCCAACATCTCCGAGCTGACCTCCTTCAGCCGCCTCAATGCCGTCAGCGCCCTGAGGGAAGCCACTGCCAACAAGGAGGACATCGATACCGTCATCGATTTCATGACGCTGCTGGCTGGGCTGGAGACCACCAAGCCCAAACACCAAGCTTGCACCCCCGAGGCCAAAGACAGTCCAGCCCTCTCCAATGGTGCAGCCCTAGGTAGGCTTTTTGGGGAGAGACAACTTCTTCCCTCTTCTCTTGGCTCCCACACCACAAGATCCCACCCTTGAAATGTGGCTGGACCATCCAAAATCCTTTGCCAAGACCTTAAGGTGTTTGGGCCATAGCTGGGGGTCACTGTGAGGGTTGACAAATCCTGGAAGAGGTTCTGGCATGCAGAGTGTGATGCTACTTCGATCCAAGGTGTGGGCAGGGGTTGCTATAGGAACAGCAAGCCAAGAGATTGCTGCTTAAATCCAAGCTCTGGGCAAACTGCGGGGCTGGGAGGGTCCCTGTTTTTGGCAGCTCATCCTGCTGGGAGTGGGGTTGGGAGTTTAAATCCTGGGTGGCTGATGCCAAGGATGCCATGCCCGCCCCCTTCTCCCATTCATATGGCACTGGTGGGTACAGTGATGCTGTGTGTGGTGATGGAGATGGGTTCCAAGATAAAACCACATTCCCTGACCTGCACTGCTCCCTCTCCCACGTGCTTTGGGTTTTGGGGGGCTGGATGCCTCCTCTGGGGTCTCACAGGGATCCCTGGTGCCCATGGCAAGTGGTGTGCAGGGTGTGTGAGACAGCCCAGCCCCACAGGTAGGAGCTGAGAGGCCTGGGCTTCATACCTGGCCCTTAACACAGTCTGAATTATGGTTTAAAAAAATCAGACTGAGCTGGAGTCTGCATCCTCGTTACTATGGCAACCCAGGGCCAGCACAGCTGGCTCCTGGGCCAGTTATTCGATGCTGGAAAAAGCCCAGATCCTAGTCTGCCATTGCCCAGCTAATTAACTGTCTGCTCTTCCCCCCTTGTCTAGAACCAAAGCCTGGAGTGGAAACGATGGGAAAAGCCTCACGGGACTCACTTGGCTCTGCCTAACCCCAAAGAAGGCAGCAGGCAGGAATCCTCTGTTCCCTGGATTCACTTTTCTGACACAGCTGTACTGCAGCAGCTGGGCTGAATCCACCTGCGCTTCCTGCATCTGGCCTTTCCCTTCTTGTGTACATTTGTCCAGCAAAAAAGGGTTAAATAATCTGTGTTTTGTGCAGAACCTCTTGGGTCTCTTTTTGTAAGTGCTGGGTGTCATGCTGTGCCTCTTCCACATAAATTTCCCTGCTCTTATGGCAAGAGGTGGAATAGAGGATTAGGAGTGCTCATCTGAAGGCAAAAAAAGGATTCAGGAATAAAATGAGGTGGTTCCTTAACTGTTTATTAAGAGGGAAGTAGAAAGCACTCGTAGCCCTCCACAGCTCCCCGTCCCAGCCCAGTGTTTGGCTGTGATTTTTTGGTGGAGCTCCTCTCTCCCCCTTCTCCACCCTGCAGCTGGAAGCTGATCCCTGGATCCTATGAGCACCCCAGCCTGGGGATCAGCAGTCCGTGCCCAGAGAAATGGGGTGTCTGGGGGCCAGGACCAACTCCATGGGCAAGAGAGCAGCAGTGAGGGGTTCAGCTCCCATTGGTGTGTCCTGCTGCTTCTCCTTACATAATTTTCCATATATTTAATTGTAAATTGGTTTCTCCCCCTTCCCCCCACCCTGCAGCCTTGGCTCAAGTCCACAGAGGAGCCGAAAAGTTGTTTAATTAATAAGGTAGTAATGAAGCCTCTGATTCTCTTGCTTGGGAAGGGACAGTGCCAGGAGCCATGAGTGCTTTGCCAGAGGTCTGAGCTCACTCATCTCCCTAATTTAGGGGGAAACTGGAGCCAGGGAGGAGCAGCAGCTCTCTCCCTCCGGCAGCATTCCCTGCAGGGTGCGTGTCCAGCAGGAAGGGGGGAGCAGGCAGCCCCTGGGAGTTATAGAGAGGGCAGGCCTGGTACTCACAGGGCCACTCGGCCCAGGCATAGCGCAGGCCCAGCACCAGCGTCCTGCAGCCACTCAGGGCCAGCGTCACCGTGCGGGACCCTACTGCCACCACTGGTGCCAGCAGCCACTGGCATGGGGATGCCTGGCTGGGGCAGCACACCTGGGGAGGGGAGAAACCCCCATCAATGTTGCCTTCCCTTTCACAGCTCTTTGGAGAAGATATCCCACTCCTCACCTCAAATGCCTGGGCATCCCTCTGATGGCAGATGAGCTCCTGGCTGTAGGTGACATTCAGCAGCCCCCTGGTCACCTCCAGGATAGCCCGGGTGGGATACGGTCCCTGGAACACAAGGCCCTTGTCCCCATACGCCACAGCCATGGCACCCAGCAGCAGTCGGTGAGCCACATTCTGCTTGTCCCGGGGGTGGATACTGCCCAGGAAGAGGAGGAAGATGGAGCTGGAACCCAAAAACTCCATCCCTACACCCTCACCCCAGCCCAGGACTCACCTGCCATAGGGAGAGTGCTCATCACCCAGATCCATGGCTACAGCCATGAAAGTGCTGGGCATCCTGGCATTGGGAACAACCCCCAGGTCAGCTGTTTGGTGCCAGCGGAGCCGGGCAAAGCTGTCATCTGCACTCCGACGGCGGTAGGTGGACAGCTGCGAGGCACAAGGGAAACGGGGGAGTGGCTCAGATCCAAAACTGGCCACTGTGGTCCCTGCCTGGGATTTTCAGCACTTGGCAGGATGCACATGTGTTTACAGAATCCTCTCCCTGGGCATCCCCCAAGGACAACGGGGGATTTCACCCCTCTCACCCCCCAACACCTGCACAAAGCCAAAGGGAAGAAGTGGCTCCGTCTGTCTGGCTGATCCGGTGTGGAACGCCCAGCGCCAGTCGGCAATGAGTGCAGGGAAGGTGCAGTTGTACTGGTCTGTGTTCAGGAAGGCATTGGCCTCACCTGTCCCCCAAAAAGAAGGGCTGGTGAGAGCTCGGTGGGACAGTGGGGGCTGCTCCACCCCAGGGGATAGAAAGGGGGGCTCACCCTGGTACCACGCAACACCCCGCAGGGTCATGTTGAGCAGCGGGTGGATCATGGCATTCCAGAGCACGGAGGGTGTTTGTGGGCCAGAGAGATGCTGATGTGGAGAGGTGCTGGAAGACAAAGCTAGGTTTAAGGGAGGTGCAAGGCACAAGGCAGCCTTTATGTTAAAGCAAGCACCATGCCAAAGGGAGATCTGGAGTCCCTCCCTTCTCCCTTTACCCACCCATATGTGCCTTATGCTCTTGGCATGGGAGGGGTTTTTATCCATAGGGGGCATAGTGATGCACAGAGGGGGCTGTGAGGGTCCCAGAGAGGAGGTGGGAAGGGATGAGAATACTCCCAAAAAGCAGCGTGGTACAGTGCAGGAGGAGTTTCCACAGCACCTTCTCTCACCTCCCTGTGTCTTCTGGGAGCCCACATGCCTGCAGAACCCGGCGGGAGGACCAGGCCTCGATGGGGGTCCCCCCCCAAGCCACCTCCACCAGCCCAATGGGGGACCCCAGAGCCTCATACAGGGAGCGCCCCAACAGCCAGCACACGGCCGAGAAGTAGGTGAAATTCCCGTGGCCCAGGTTTTCTGCTCAAGAAACAGCAGGCTGCAAAGGGAAACAGTGGGGAAAGAGCCATTTGCAAGCTCTCTTTTGGAGGCACACTGCACTTACCAGCTGTTGGAATGGACCATGGCAAATCAATCTGCTCCAGGTCCTCCAGCTCCACTTCGGAGCGGGCAGGTGCCACAGCAAAGATACGGATGTAGGGATAGCGAGTGGCGGCGGCGAGCTCCTGGCTGGCATTGGCCACCTGAAGAAGGGCCAGGAGCAGGCAAGGCAATTCCCTGCCTGATCCCTACCTGGTCCTGCCTGATCTGTGCTGGGGGGCCTTACCTGCAGGACTGTCATTGCCATGTTGCTCTGCCCACTGCAAAGCCACACATCTCCAAAGTAGATGTCCTGCAGTGTCACGTTCTCCAAGCCCTGCTCAGCTGTCAGTGCATAGGGACCGCCCCGATCCATTGGGTCCAGGACAGTTGTCCAAGTCCCAGAAGGTCCTGGAGGAAGAGGATGGTGCTCATTTTCCCTTATGAAGGCCTCAAAACCTTCACCAGGATGTTAGATGAGCAGCGAACAGCCACTGGGGAAGGACAGGCAACAGGGAAAAGCTTCTCCACTACAAAGATAGGTTGGGAAATGGATTTCAGAAGCTCTCTGGCATCAGAGGGACCTTTTTCCTGCAGGAATTTAGGGGTTAAAAAAGAAAACCTGGAAAACAAATGTGTGTCAGAGCAGAAGCTGCTGGGAGGAACTGGGATTACAAGAGCAGCTTGGTGTGTGTGACACTGAGATGTCTCCAGCTAATTTTAGAGGCGCCAAATCGAAGCGTAAAGATATTCTGCTGGAGCTTAGCGTGGATTTTCTGGCTGGATCCTGCAGATCTCCTGGATTGCTGCTCTCCCACAAGACACCTCCAGGCTCTTCATCTTATGGAGGTGCCCTTGGGCAGCACTTTTACCCTCCAGAGATGATGAGTTTCCTCCCATCTCTTCAGGCAGGGATGTAGCTGGATTTGAGGTGCCCCTGAGCCCTCCCAGCTCCAGGAAGGCTCTGCTTGCACATACAACATCCTTTGGGGCTTAGACATCCCACAGGATCCTCCAAGGGGGCACAGATCAAAAAAGAACCTGGGGATGCTCTGCAGGTTCCTCAGACCTGGTTTAGACAGAGAGAGAAGCTAAATTCCCCTTATAATGTCCCCTCCACAGCCTTGGCTCCAGCCTGTGCAGTGCCACCCGCTCCAGCAGCAGCTTGGCTCCCGCTGGGCACCCACGGATCCACTGCTGGGAACCAAAGTGAGCAAAGGCTGGCACTGCTGGGGAGAGGAATGGCTAAGCCTCCCCAGGTCTTCTGGAGAGGGAAAAGCACGAGCTGGAGATGTCACCAGGACCTCTGCAGCCCCAGGACAGTGGTGTGACAAACACGGGGGTGGTGCCAAACCCTGTCTCACCCACCCCACCTGATTTGGGCTCAGACAAGTTCTTTGGCCACCAAAAGCATCAGCCCCATTTCTAGTGAAAGTCTTGGACTGACCTTTAACCTGTGCTGTTTTCTCCACGATGATGAGGCCACTGGCACCTGAGAGAGTCAGGGTCACCATGGCCCCTGGCTCCCCGTGGCCCCACACCACAGCCCCTGACGGCTTCTGCTGCAGCACCATGTGGTCACCATAGTAGGAGGCAAAGCTGAGCACTCCCCCTGGAATCAGCAAACAGTGCAAACATCAGCTCCGAGAGAAAAACACCCTCAGCATGGCCTCTAACCCCTTCTTAAATACAGGTTATTTGAGAGCCCACTGAATTTACAGACTCCTGGTCAGTTTTATGGTGGTTAAAATCACCACAGAGCTGAGGAAGGGGCAGAATTTAAACTCCTCAAGAGGGAGTTCACCTCCTAAAGTACAGGGAGCATGTTACATGGATTTGGATACAGATTTTGCTAAAAATTCCTCTAATAACAGCATAGGAGTGTCTCTCTCAGCCCAGCCTTGCTAATGAAATGTTCTGATGCATTTTTCCCTTGGAAAAAGGTTTGTCAAGGGGTGGGAAAACATGGGGTGTGCAGCATTGGCAAAGGCACCTTCAGCGGGGATGGAAGCAGAAGGCTCAGCTCTGACACTGCCATGAGCCCCATTTTTGAAGTGTGAAAAGAAAATCATGTTTGAAAAGAGGGTCAGAAGTAATGTGTGAGGGGTGATCTGGGCAGAGAACCCCAGTGACCAAATCAAAGCTCATGGAGCCTCATCTCCTCTGCAGCTCATCCTAGGCTGGGTTTTAGGAAGGAAAGGAAAGGAACTACGTCCTCGGCCCCTCAGGAATCAGCTGCATTGCTGGTCCCGCTGCCTCATGCCACAAGGCTCTGGGAGTTATATAAAAAACAAGTCGGAGGAGAGAAAAAAACCTAAAACTGAGACGCCAGGGAAGAGTGGAAGCTATAAAAAGCAGCTGGGAGGAGGGAAGGGAAGAAGAAGGGAGGAGGGAAGGGAGGAGAGCCCACGAGACAGCACCAAGGAGCCGCATGCGGCTCCCACCTTACGTAAAGCATCGTCCCACGGCAGCAGTGCTGGGCCAAGGGCGTTGGGGAGGGGCTGGGGGTGTGAAGGGTATCAGCGTGGGACTCGGGGGATGCAAAGGGCATTGAGCTGGGCCTTGGGGGGATGCCACGCTTGTCAAAGTGGGACTCAGGGTGTCAAACTGGGGCTCTGGCAGTGCAGAGGGCATAGAAGCAGAGCTTGGGGGTGCAAAGAGTGTGAACGATGGGTGTGGAGTAAAAAGGGCATCTAAACTGGGGTAAAGGGGATGCCAAAGGCATCAAAGTGGGTCTGGGAGGGCACCAAGGGCCCCAAAGTGGGGCTCAGACTAGTGCCAACGTCCTTAAAGATGGTCTGGGGGTTCAAAGCCATCAAGGTGGGGATGGGAGGATTTACAGGAGGTGCCAAGAGGGGCACTCGAAAAGTGGGACTGGGGAAGTGCCAATGCACATACGAGGCTCGGAGTGTGCAAAGGGCACCAAATCAGGGCTTGGGAGAGCTTAGGGAATTCCCTGTGCATCGGAGCCAGGCTGCTGTGATGCCAAGGGTTCTGGCGATGCCAACTGCCCCAAAGTGGGTTTCGGGGGGGTCTCAGGGGAGGCCCGTTCCAGGGCCTGGCTGCAGAGGATACCCGCGGGGCTGGGGGGTCGGAGGGTGACCCTCGCCAGCCTTTTACCTGCCACCGCCGGAGCCAGGGCCAGCAGCACCAGCAGCGCCCACGCCGCCATCCTGGGGGGACAAAGGACTGTGAGGGCGCCGGGACCCCCGGTATGGGCCGGTACACTCTGGTGCCCCCCGGTACCCCCTGGTACCGCTTGGTACCCCCGGTACCCCCGATA
>QUSF01000045.1:2174761-2208080 GCA_003676055.1 Chloebia gouldiae | reverse complement strand
GGAGGTGTGACATCACTGCTGGAGGTGTGACACCCTGCAGGTGTGTGTGATGGCTGGAGTGACATCATTCCACTGTGACATCACTACTAGGCATGACTGTGGGTGTGACATCATAGAGGCACGTGTCACATCACCGCTGCTGTGTGATGATGTGACATATGCAGGCACACATGCTGTCACACATGTGACATGCCTATATGGCATCATGCAGGCATCAGTCAGATGCTGTGATGCCACACACTCATTGCAGCATCATACCTCCTGGCACAGGGAGTGACATCACGGTCACAGGGTGTGACAACACGTGCATCATGATGTCACCTCACCCTGAGGACTTGGCTGGTGCACTGTGACATTACCCTGCCCTATGATGTCACCCAGAAGGTCGTGGGACATCCCTCCCCGCCTTGAAATCCACACAAACTCACCCAAAGCACCGGTGCTGGGCAGCGCTGCAGCTTTTAATCAGAAAACCCCTAAAAAAAGAGTGTGTGTGTGTGTGTGTGTGTGTGTGTGTGTGTGTGTGTCCCTGTCACCACCCTCCCCCCCATCACTTAAAATGCTCTTTTATGAAAAATCCCTCATTTCACCTGATATATAGATATAGAAAAAAAATAATAAGAAGGGGACCCCCCTGAGGCAGGGCTGGGGCTGGTTTGGGGGGTGATATTTATGGGGAGACTCGGTCCCTCCAAACCCAGAGAGCCCATGCACCCATTAAACACACCCACGATGAGTCCAGCTGCTCGAGGCATCTGTTAAAAAGAAAAAGAAACCCAAAAAGGACAAAACCCACCCCAGGAAACAGGGAGTGGGATGGGCTGGCTGTGGGCACCCCTGTTGTGTGGGGGGTGCTCAGACCAAGGAGCCAGCTCGGCTCTGCGCTGGCACCATGACTGGAACGGCACCGGCTCGTGCCAGGCTGGAGGGGGGCAAGGAGCCCACGGGAGCGGCGGCTGGATCCTGGCGGCGCCGGGAGGTCCCGTTAACGGCGGGGGGTGAGAGGCTGGGGGGCCGCCCTCCACCCCGGGGCGGGGGTCCCCGGTAGCTGCCGGTGGTGGTGAGGATGGAGGCGGTGTCGGAGGGGGCTCTGGCCCCGTAGGCTTGCCGGCTGCCGGCGATGGAGGACAGGGTGCTGGTTTTGGACATGGTGTCTGAAGCTGGCCTCCTTGCCCACGACGGGGTTTTGGGTGCCACGGCATCTTCCCTGCCAAGAGGGGAGAGCGTCAGAGAGATCGGCTCTGGGAACCCTCCCATGCATTCTCTTCCTGAGCAATGAGGTCGTGCAGATATCCTGGACCCCCAAAGAGAGGGACAAAAGGGGAAGGGGAAAACAGGTGGAAAATGCCCTCGTTAACTCTGAAAACTCATGACAACTGGCCAGAGGTGGAAACTTTCTTCCTGATTGTTACCTCTGGAGCGTATTGATGACTGGCCAGAGATGAAGAACTCCTCCCCACTATTAACTCTGAAGCTGAGAAATGATGGGCCAGATGTGGAAACACCCTCTTCACCCATTAACCCTGAAACCTACTGATGATTTGAACCCCCTCCACAGGAAGAGAGCCTCACTTGATCTCGTTGGCTCCCTCCTCCTGGCTGTCACGCTTTTTCCTCCTGTAGCCAACAAGCTTCTGAGCAAAGAATATGATGATGGCAAGGGCACCCAGGGAGCCCAGCACGGCGCCAGCAATCACTGCTTTGGTGCTTGCTGCCAGAGAGAGACAGAGATTCCCTTATTGCCTTATTCCCACAGGGATCTCATGGGGACTGTGTCCCCCTCCCCGACCCTGTGGACACGTACTCACTTGAGTGTACCTCCAGGACAATGCTGCAGTCCTTAGAACCTGCTTGGTTTTCAGCCCTGCACACGTAGACCCCCGACATTTCCAGGGAGAGGTTGGTCAGCTTGAGGGTGCCCTTGACCCGGTCTGCAGGTGAGAAATTTGGGTGCTGCCTCACAGCCACTCCTACACTCTCCACCTCCTCATGCAGGAGGAGTTAAGGAGTGGTTAAGTTAAGAAGTGGTTAAGGGGATGAAGCCAAAGAATCCCTCAGCTGAATCTTCTCAGGATATTCCAGCCCAAGCACCCACCCCACTGCCCAGCCCCACACCGGTGCCACCTTACCCTGGGCAGGGGGAAAGAAGACCTGCAGGGTGGGCGGCTGGCGCTGCCACTGGTACATGGGCGAGGGTTTCCCCTTCCTGGAGGAGCAGCTCAGGGTGACGTTGGCCCCCACGACGGCGTTGCCGTGCAGTTGGCAGGTGGGGGCGGCCGGCGGCACTGCGGGCACAGATGTCAGTCCTGAGGGGCACCGTGGGGAGGCCCAAGGGAGCCGGGGTGACTGGCGGAGCCTTACCCAGGACGGTGAGGTTGATGAGGCCGATGTTCTTGTGCAACTTGATGGAGTCATTCACCACGTTGACGGTGCACATGTACTGACCCGAGTCCTGCTCCCGGGTGGCGTTGATGAACACCGAGATGTTGCGGGTGAAGATGGGGTGCAGGAACCCCACGCGGGGCTTCAGATCTGTCTCTTCCACCTTCACCACCCCGCCTATGTATGACAGGATCTGCACAGGGAAAAAAACACAAGTTTTCCCTTCCAGATCGTGCTGCTGGAGAGAAAAGCCCCCCAAATCCCAAATTTTGTAAAGCAGTGGTTGCTGCATAAGCCCCCTCCTGCCTTACCTCCCCTAAGCATCCTGGACATGGGAACTGCAGGCAGCTCCCCACCACAGGCACAAATACCCCTGGAATGGGCACTATGAGCAACTGTCCCATCATGAGCATTTTCCCATCAGGAGCACCACAAGTGGTGTGGACATTTTCCCATTGTAGGCACCATGGGCATTTTCCAAGGACATCTCCCCTCCATGGGTATCTGCCCATGGTGAGCACAAGCACCTCCATGCTGCAGGCACCCTGGGCATGACCCCAGGGTGGGCATCTCCCCTCACGGGCACAATGAGCATCTCCCCACTGTAGGCACCTCCTGATCATGAGGACCACAGTCATTTCCCCACTGTAAGCATTTCCCACCACGGACACCACAAACACCTCCCTGTATAGGCATCTCTCCATCTTGGATCTCTCCCCATCTTGTGTCTCTCCCCTCTGTGAGCACCACAGGACCTCCCTACTGCAGGCACTGTGGGCATGACCTCATCATGGGTATCTACACATCACCACGAGCACCCCCCTTCAAGGGCACCCCCCGTGGTGGGCACCATGAGACTCCCCCATGGTGGACACCCCCCCATCACGGGCACTACAAACAGCTCCCCATGGGGATGGGGGATGGGGATGGCACCATGGGGATGTCCTCATCACGGGCACCATGAGCATGTCCCCCATGGTGGTCACCTGCCCTGGTGGGCGGCATGAACTTCACCCCATCATGGGCCAACTCTCCACCATGGGCACCACAAGCATGCCCCCACTGTGGGAACCGCACGAATCTCCCCATGGGCACGTCCTCACCATGAGCATCTCCTCTTTGTGGGCATCTCCCCATCATGGGCACCACATCGACCCCCACTGTGGGCCAACCCGAGTTCCCCCCATCATGGGCACCTACCCATTGTGGGCATCTTCCCTGCATGGGCGCCTTGAACGCCATCCCACCATGAGCATCACATGGTGGGCACCATAATCTTCCCCCTACCATGGGCACCACCCCCTCCATGGTCATCTCCCAGCTCGGCCCCTCCATCTCCAGTCCAGCAGCCCCTGCCCTCTTCTCACCTGGAAGGGACCAGGATTCTTGTTCAGCATCCAGGTGATGTAGGGCTCGTTCCGGGAGTGGCTGGTGTACCAGGCAGGCAGCACTGCCTGCTGCCCCTCCACAGACAGCACCAGGCTCGTCCCCACATGCACCTCCAGCACGGCCAAGGAGACACCTGCCCGTGGGAGAGGGAAGAAACCGGGAAATGACTCAACCCCAGGTGCTACTACCCTCCACAAAGCCTCACTGGCTGTGGGGAAAAACCCCATTCCCAAGACAAAAACAACAGTCCCAGGTTATCACCAGGAAGCTGAGCCAAGAGAACATTTTGCCTCCTTCCCTGCCGCAGGAAGGGCTTTCCGCCTGCTCCGGAGGAAGCAGGACATTGCTGCTCCCTCCCCTCCCCTCCCAGCTTCCACCCCATACTCAGCTTGGGAATTCCGAAGGCCCAAGTCACCCTTCCCAGGAAACAGCCAGCTCCAGCAGGCAGACACCCCGCTTAGCTCAGTACTGGGGTACGCTCAGCCTCCCACGATGCTGCACCAGATCCCATGGGATTTATCTGTAGGGCTCCCCCATATGCACCCCACAGGCCTTTCCCAGCACCCCATTTTTGCTGCCAGCACTGAATTGGGATAATCCATGAGTGGTTTCCTCTGGAGCCCCATCTCATTTGACCCCAAATATCCCACCCCATGTCCTCTGCATCCCGGCATCCCCCCAAGCCCCACTGGGAGGAGGTGCTGGGGTAAGAGCAGTACCACGGACAGGAGAGGGATGCTCAGCTCCTGGGGGAAGATCATTCCCCAGCTTTGCCCGTAGGGCTCAGCCAGGAAATGAACCGGCTCAGGCAAGGCTGAGTTTGTGCTGGGGCTGGTTTGTTTTTCCCAGGGGAACATCACCGGGGCTCTGCATCCCAGCAGCTCCATCCCTGCATCCACCCATCGATCCGTGACCCCGGCTGGCCCTGCTCCTGCCAGCGCCCCAGGGATGCCTCACATCGGCATGCAGGGGGGAAAGGATGATGCTACCCCGTCATCCCAAATCCTCGCTTTGCAGGGAAAAACCCCTGGCTTTGAAGGATTTCAGGAGCTTTCAACAACCTCACACTTTTCCCTAAGAGCTCAGAGGTTTTAATTGGATTTTTCCAGGGTGGGAAGAGGAAAACAAGGCACTGGGGGGTATTTTTAGCCTCCTCCCGCATCTGTTCATCCCCCCCTCCTGGCAAGGCATTGGTGCCATTTCCGGACGGAGCCTTCCAGCTCCAGGCAGGAAACTCTGCTCCGGCTGATAAGTCTTCTCAGGAATTAAAAAAAATAATTACATTTCCTTTCTCTGGTGAAAAACTGGGAGAAATAAGGCCCAGTCTGGTGAGGATGCGTAAAAATAGCTCACCCGGGCTAAGAACATAAACCTTTAAATCCTGGAGGGTTTGGGGGGGGGAGATGCTGGAGGCGCCTGCAGGTCCCAAATCATTGATAATAATATTTATTAATGATATACAGCTGTGGTATCATATCCAATAGAGAGTATGGAAAAATAATGGTAATTATAGTGTATTTCTACACAATTATACAGATAATTGTATTAAATTTAAAGAAAGTAGAAAGAAATGTGGGATGGCGACTCATTAAATTGGAATTCCCAGAACAAAATAGAGCATCGAGAACATATAATTTATAATAGTTATAAATATAGGTATATTTTTGTAAGAATAGGGATAATAGTGGAGATGTGAGAGTGATAATAATGTGAGAGTAATGATCAAAGTGAGAATAATAATTATAAAAGTGGGAATAATAATTATAAAAGAGATATTAATAATAATAATGGTAATTGTGATTATAATAATTATAACAATTATTCCAATACAATAATGATGACAGTCATAATAATTATAATACTGATAATAATAGAAACAATAACAATAATAATAATAAATTATGCAGATGGCACAGCCCCTAAACCTCCCTACATTCCCCAAAACTGGGAAAATCCAGGTGTTTTCAGCCCAGATCCTCCATCATTATAAAAGTGTGTTAAATTGGGATAATCTTGAAGAAAATAGATTATATTCAATAATTGTATTTTAATTTCTATTAGAAATATTAGGGATAACAGGTAATAGACCTTGTTGAAGAATTATAATTGTAACTTAATAAAAATAATTGTAACAGTTATAATAGTTATAATAACAATTATAACTGATTATAATGATAATAGTAATAAAAGAATGATAAGTATAATGATGATAATGATAATAATAATAAAATATTATCAATAATATAGTTCATTAATGATTCAGATGGCATCAGTAAATGACTCCACAGCTTCTGCACCCCTGTGCATTCTCAACAGCTCGGAAAATCCTGGTTTTTCATCCCACCTTCTCCATCAGCATAATTTTTTGGGCACAAAAAAGGTGCTAGACCAAAGGGTGCTGGGGACTCCTGGGGAAATCCAGGCTCCAGAGAGGGAAAAAATGTTCTGGCACCAGCCAGAGGATTCCCATTGCACCCCAAGGCATTAAGACAGCCCCGTGTGCCCCAAAGCTGCTCCAGGTGCTGCAAACTGGGGTGTGTTAACCCTGAAACCTAATGATGAGCACGTTAATTATGTTAATTGTGCTCTGGGGCTGTAGCTTTGCTCTGTCATCCTTAAAACGCCTGCGGCAACAGGAGATCCCAGCTCCATCACCTCCCCTCCAGTGCATCGGGGAGAGGGAGATGGACACAGATCTGAAGGCTGCTTGCTCCCCAAAATCCCCTTCTTCCTGCAGAATTCACCCAAATCTCTCCTCTCAGACAGATGTGACCCCAAAAAAGGCCGGTGGGGCTGGGTTTGGAGCTGCAGGCACGGGACTGAACCCCCTGGCACAGCTCTGGCTTTGGCCACCTCGACGCTCCAAATCCTCTAATGCTTTAACCAGATCGAAAAAATTAAGCTGCTCGTGGTGCTCATACACATCCAGGGGGGCCTGGGGCCCTCAGCCCCTCCCGCCTGCTCTTTGGGCTCAAAACCTGGATTTTTATCCAGCTGCCCTGAGCTAAACACCTGCCCGGGTGTTTTCCCTCCTCCCCAGCCCATCTGCTGGGATTTTTTTTGCATATGGAAAAACAGAATAGACTTAAATTTACCTTTAAAAATAGCTATATTTTTTTCCCCTATGGAATAAATACCTTACAATTTAGCATTCTAAAATACTTTAAATTTTCCCATGGCAAAAAAATTTAAAACTGCTTTAAATTTCCTTTTGAATTTATTCCCTATGAAAAAAATTCACCTTTAAATCCCTGCAATCCTAACATTAATCCCTGAGTTGATATCAATCACCCTATCTTCATTTAAAATTGCATCCTTTCACCCCCCCAAAAAAGCTGTTTCATGGCTCTGGCACACCCTGAACCCCAAAAATCAAACTCCCCCTCCAGCCCCCTCCCCGAGTCTCCAAACCATGAACTGTATGGGGAATTAAATCCCGAAGGCAGTTGGGGTTTGATGACCCCAGTTGATAGGATTAAGGCGCTGGAGTCATGTGAAACCCAGACCCAAATTAAATCCCAAAAGACCAAGCTTGGGATTTAAAACACACAGCGGGAATCTGGCCGGAAAAGGGACCCTTGAAAAAGCTTGGAAAAAGGTCAAGGAGCATCTCAGCACTGCAACGCAGCCAGTTGCCTTCCCTTTTTTAAAATTATTTTTGGGGATTTTTTTCCTTTTCTTCCCTTGACTTTGACTATTTATAAACGGGCAGATAGGAGATGCCGGGCTGTGGAGCTGTGTCCCTTGGGAAAATCCACAGCGGCATTTCTCACGACCCTGGGGGCGGGGGGGGGGGGGGGGGCAGAAGGGCCCCTATCCTCCAGAGAGACCAAATTTGGGGAAAAAAAATTAAATAATGCAATAATCATATGTCACTTTGCTATAGATGGAAACGTGCTTCGCCCCTGTTGTGGGAGGGAGAGGCAGAGATGGGATGGGATGGGCAGAGGATGAGGTTGGGATGGGATTGAGGAAGGGATTGGGGTTGGGGTTGGGGATGGGATAGGGACTGGGAAGAAAACAAGGATGGCAAATATCCCTCATTTTACTTTTCCCCATCACAATCCATTGAGGATCCCACGGGACGAGGAAGGATTGCTTGAAAGGAAAACTAAAGGAAAAACACACATTTGGGGTTCAAAACGGTCTTTTTGCTACATTTTTGAGCAGTCAGTGCCTGTGATGTCAATCTCAGGGCTCAAGGGTGATTTTTTTTGTGGTAATCCATCATAATTCCATGCAAAAAACACCATCGGGATGTGGCAAAGGAGCGCCCTTGTGGGATTTAAGGGCTGAGTGACCCCCATGCTTCATACAAACATGCTTTAATTAACTTTTATCAGGGAAGAAAACCTTCAAGGAGGAACAAGTGGCGGCTCCAGGACCCCCACCCAATGTTCTGCTGGAAGGAAATGCTGCTGCCATTGTTTCTGGGGCCGTTTCCTTTCCCCAAAGGCCTCTCCTTCGCTGGGAACGCCAAAGGATGTTTCCTTTTGGAGCAACTGTGGCAGTTCCAAAAGAACTCAAATAAACTGGGAAATTAGGGGTGGAAGAAGAGAAAAACCCGTGGACAGAGAAATACTGAGATCCCTAACCTCAAAACCAGCTGGGGTGGCTGTGCAGCACCAGTAAACAAGGGAAAACAAGTGGATTTTTTCCTGCCCAGTGCCACGCAGGGAGGTGACCTGTGCACTCACTTTGGAGTCCCTGGTGCGTCCCTATATGGGGGTACATCGGGTTTGGGGGAGCTGGAAGTGGCAGCTCCAAGTTACAAATGTTTTTTCCCAGGAAGACTCATTTTTTTCCACTCCGAGCACTCCTAAAAGGGGTAGGGGGTGGATCTCTCTCTCCCCCGCTTTCCCTGCCAACCTGCCTGCTGGGGTAGGGGACCGGGGGCACAGAGACAGGTGGGTGCCGTGACCCCCGCCCCTGGTACCCCATGGTCCTTGTCGGAGGCACCCCAAAGCTCCCCAGGTCCTGCCCGGCCGTGCCGGCTCCCGGGTGTCTTGCCCGGTGCCTCCGGCCGCTCCCACACCCTGCCCGGTGACCCCTCGGAATCTCCGGGTCCTGCCCAATGCCCTCCCAAAAGCTCTCGCTCGTCCTGCCCGGTTCATCCCGCTTTTCCCGAGTCCCGCCGGGCGCACCCCCGGCACCACCGCGTCCTGCCCCGTACCCGCCGCGCTACCCCGCGCCCCGAGCGGCTCCCCCGGTCCCCCCGCGCCTCGCCGGGCGCAGCCGCCAGCCCCGCGGGACCTCCCGGCTGCATCCCGAAAGCTCTCCCGCGTCCTGCCGGCATCCCCCGCGCCCCGCTCGGTGCCCTCCCTCGGGACCCCGCGCCCCGCTCGGTGCCCTCCCGGCACCCCCGCGCCCCGCTCGGTGCCCTCCCTCGGGACCCCGCGCCCCGCTCGGTGCCCTCCCTCGGGACCCCGCGCCCCGCTCGGTGCCCTCCCTCGGGACCCCGCGCCGTCCCCCGGGGCTCACCCAGCAGCGCCGCCAGCGCCAGCGCCGCCCGCCGCAGCTCCATGGCCGGAGCCGCCGCTCAGCAGGTGCGGGGGGGCCGGGCCGCGGGGCGGGCCCGCGCAGGTGGGGGCGGGCCGAGCCCTCCGCACCCGCGGGGGCGTCCGGCCCCCGGCACGGACCCTCCCCCGGGGGCCAGCCCTCCCCCGAGCGCGCAGTTATTCATTAGTTATATGGGTTATTAGTGCTGGTATTAGGGCTACGGGTGGGTTCAATGTGGCAGCGCAATGCCAAATGTCACCCCCGCCACGGGGAGCACAGGGACCCCAAATCCTCCCCGTTCTCATTCCTCCCGCGCCGGCAGGGTGGAATATCCCATTCTGCACCTTCACCCTCATCCAACACTCACCCACTCGCTTCAGATAAACGCATCGATCCTGAAAAATAAACAATATCCAAAAAAGGGGCAATTTTGACTACCTGGTTTTTGGGAGCCTCGGGTGGATCCTCCCCGGCTCAGGGTTATCCCGGTCCTCGATCAGAGCAGGGTCAGACCTCGAAGCCCCAGCAGAGATTAGACACCGCTGGAGGAGGAGGCGGTGGGGGCAGAATTAATCCCTTCTCGCCCTCGCCACCCCGCCGTAAATCCAGCCTAGCCTGCAGGACTGCAGGATCCCGGGAGCAAGGAGGCTTTGGGGGATCGACCTGACTTGATCCCACCAGGACCCCACCTGTCCCTGACAGCATCCTCACCCTCTGCTACACCCGATGCTTCCAGCTCGGCAGCAGCTCTTTGGGCAACTCACCTCGCTCTCCCTCTACTCTGAAGGCTGGGAGTGGGGACGGTGGGCTGGTGACCCATTGGTGACCTGCTCCCCTTCTTCACTCCACCATCTCAGGGCTCAGCTGCATCCAAAGGCAATGCCAACTTCCAGATGGGCAGTAATCCTCACTTCTTTGGGATTCTGGGAACATCTGCAGGGAAAGCAACCGGCTCCGGCGGCGCTCACCCCACATACAAAACATCAGCAGCTCCTCCAACAACGACCCCAGGAACAAAACCCCGATGAGAATATCCACAGGAACAAAATCCTGATGGGAATATCCACAGGAACAAAACCCTGATGGGAATATCCACAGGGAAGAGCTCAGCACCTCCCCAAACTCCCCCAGAGAAGGAGAAGGATGTGTGGAAGCCTCTGTACGTGTTTGTTTGATTTTATTAGGACCGACACATTCATCGTATGTCACAACGTCACCGATGGATGAGCTCCAGGAAATAAAACCCACCGGCCCCGGCGGCTGCGCGCGGGGCTGGACCAGGAACACGCTGAAAAGGCATAAATGCGTCCTCCCCCACCCCCCTCCCACTCCCTCCCCCTCCCCACCTTCCCCTTCTCACAGCTTTGATTGTATCCATAAGCAATGGGTCGACAACAAAACAAATAAAAATAATCATTGTTTTTTCCCAGCTGCCAGGTTGTTCTCACAGAGTTTTTGGAACTCGATTAAAAAAAAAAAAAAAGGAAAAACGGAAACCGAAAGGGGAAGAAAAGACCAAAAAAGGGTAAAAAGTGAAAATATAAATAATAAAAAACCAAAATTAAAGGAATCAAAAGAAAAAAAAACAAAGGAAAATGATAAAGAAGTTTAAAAAAACAAACAAAAAAGACAAGATAAAAAGAAGATAAAAAAGAAAAAAGAGGAATTGAGAAAAAAGAAAAAGAAGAGAAAAATGAGAGAAATAAGAGAAAAAATAATGATTTAAAAAAAGACAGTAAAGAGAAAAACGGGAAAATTAATGAGGAAAAAATAAAGTAAAAATAAAAAAGCCAGGAATTATTTTAATGTTAAAAAAATAAAATAAAATAAAAGCAGATATGGCAACGCTACTGAGGATGTGGAATACATCACGGAACCCAAAGTCTTTGCAGGCAACACTGTTTGGAGAGAGGAGAACACTCGATGGTGAAAAAAGTGAAGTTCTAAATTATATACAAGATATCTAAGGGTGGCTTTGAAAAACAGTCCCCGGGCCGGGAGCTGGGGTTTCCCTCGCCGTTATCTATTGCTTATTGAGTCAGATCCAGAGTAACACTTAAGAGACGGATGCATCCAAATGAGACATCGTGGAATAAAGGAAAGACCAAACCCTCAGTTCTGCTATGAAAACGCCGTGCGTACGAGCTTGTCCCACTGGAATGTACCGACAGTCGTCTCGCGGGCCGCGCGCTCCTCCTGGCCGCGCCGCTCCGGCCGCAGCCGGGCCCGGCGCGTGGGGAGCGCCCCGCCAGCCTCCGCGCACCCCAAACGCGCTTCCAGGCGGAAAAGTCCCGTGTGCCCGGATGTGAACGGACAGGATCCGAGTGAGATGGAAAATGGGGCGGAAAGCCCTGATCCTTATGAAGGACGAGACTCAGTTGTTAAATTTTAAGGGGTACCCGATGGCTTTTTCCAGGCACTCTACCAAAGAGCCAGCAGACAGAAAATCCCTCTCCACTTCCACAAATTTGATGTAGATGGATTTGGGTGAGACACCGGGCTCTACGACGCAGTTCTGAGATAAAAAGGCGTTGATCCCGACCCAATCTTTGCTGAAGGTTTTGGTGTTTGCCTGGAAGTGTAAAAACAGGCACTGCTGGAGAGTCCGGACCTCGGCGATGCCGAGGTAACAGTAGATAATCCGGGCAGATTCCATATCCACCCGAAGGGAAGCCTGTGGCGAGGGGACCTCGAGCTCCCCTGGAGTCTCATTGCCGGGGTCGGGTGCCCGGTGCTCGGCCAGAGGGGAGGGGAGCTTCTCGTGGCACTCCTCATATCCAATGGCGTAGAGGCCAGGGCTTTTTGGGATCCCTCCTGGTAATAAATACTGCACCACGTTCCCTCCAGTGGGTTTGGAGTGAGCGATGGGAATCCAGTCGATCTCCATGTGCAGCTCCAAGCATCTGGCTTCGCTGATGGTGATCTCCAGGAATTTGTAATAAACATTTTTCCAGTTCATTTTCTGTACTCGGGTCATGATCACCCGACCCTCCGGTTTTTCCGAGTTGAAATATTCCCGGAGCCGCTTGCCCAGAGGCACCTGGGAGCTGATCTCCGCGTAGTGGTAACGGATATCCTCCTTCCAGCGGGTGTTGTACCCAATGCCGAAAATGGCCAGTTTGTTAGAAAGGTGGAGCCTGGAGAAGTCCGTCCAGCTCTGAAACAGCTCCCACTTCAACTGGACCGACTCCAAGATTTGCATAATGTTCTGCATGACGTCACGCTTCCTGCAAATTAAGAAACACGGAGAGAAGGATAAAGGCATCTGAGCTGAAAAACTTTCCCAGCGAATGCACCGACAGTCAGAAAATATGAATCCACATCAGCTTTCTTGCCTGACTTTTCTTACTACTATATATATTTCTGGAGCAGTTTACGGGTTGTAACAATGTCCTGATGGGGAATTTTAAATTAATCTTGACAAAACAAAAACAAACCCAACCCCAACGCCTCCTGATATCAAAGCATCTCCAAGGAAGCACATATCTGGCACTGCTGAATAAATACATGCTTAACTACTGGGTCATTCTTTAGAGTCCTGGGATTTAGTCAGCAAGTGGTCCATGAGCTGCATCCCAAACTCACAGCTGCCACTCAAAACACTTCTGCCTCGTTGTTATCCCCTAATTAATGCCAGCAAATGGGACTGGAATTGTAAAAACCCCAATGGAAGCATGAAGCCACTCCCAAGGGCTCTGTCCTGGTGCTGGGGTAGAAACACAGCTCAAGTGACCAAGCCTCTGGAGCAGAAGATGCTCCCAAACACATCCCGGATGCTGTGGGATGGACAGCAGCAATCCCTCCAGAAGCCAAGAAAGAAATCCCCACACTCCCAAAAATGTGTCTTCACTCCCAGCAGTAAGGTTTCAGTGAGGGATTTACATCAGGAGAGAGCATCTGTGTGCACCTGCAGCAAGCTGGAACAGCTTCCTCCAGGATAAATGAGACCATTAGGGTGTAATTAGCTAGTAGGGAGAACTCCTAATTTGGGAAGTTATTGTCCTATAATCAAACCTGTAGAAGATATTGCAACTCGTTTGCTAACAGAGAAACCTCTTTTGGTCCAACAAATGGGATGTAAAAAATCTTTCCATGCAACTCTCCTTCCTCTATCTGTTGTGTCATATCTGGAAAGCTGAACTGTGGAGGTCACTGCAATCCCAGGAGGATTTTTTTTCCTTCCATATCTTACAAGGAGCACATACTGTACCAAGTGACACAGGTTTTCTTCTGCAGGGCACATGCAAATTTCCCTCCTCCTGCAGGTTCCTCAAGATCACTTGAACTCCCTAAAAGCAGCTCTTCCCAACAGCTTCCCAATGGAGGCCAGCACCAGACTGGTGAGGGACACAAAGGCCTCTAAGAGCAGACATGACACCCCACAACCAAGGCTGACTCTGGCAGATGCATTCCTGCCCAATAAATCCCCATGAGGAGTAGATCTTTTTCCATCATAATGTAAGGGTTCAAAGAAAACTGGACTGGGAGCTGCAGAGCCTTCCTGTGGTGCTGGAGAGTCCCCACTTTAGAGCCTTTTATCCCAAAAAACCTTTCACAGGTCTAACTACAAGGCATGCGATTCTGGCAAGGTTCTCCAGCTGCTGGGTGTCCTGCAGGTGATGGAGGCCTCTGGGCTCAGGACAGAGCTCTGGTTTGACATATGATGGTTGGTGCACACCTCTGCAAACCTCACCTGTGCTGTCCAAGCCCCCCCAGGCGTTTCTGAGCATCCAGGTTGGGACAGCTCCCTCCTCACAATGACACTGGCACCACATCCATCACCACCTCATCAACCTCACCTGCCTTGTAGCATCAACCACATCAGAAGTACCCTGAAAAGACCTTCAAAGGCATTTTGGGAAGTACATTTCCACCACAACTGGAGTATAACTGAGTTTCTAGAGCACTGTGGAGGGACAGACTAGACAAGCAGAGCCCAGGAGTTCTTAAAAACACTGATTCCATCAGCACTGAAGTTCTGTTTCTTACTGCAAGTTATTCCTGGGGTGTCAGTTCCACTACCCGGCAGCAATGGAGAGAAATCCCATACAAGAAGAATGCCTGTTTACCCCAAATCCATTTCCATTTACTCAAACACTGTGGCAAAACTGATTTAAAGCTTCCCTGATACTCTGTCATGCTTGGAAAATCTTTTTGAGGCTTCTGGAAGTGCAAGTTTACCTTCTGCGCACAAGGGGGTAGGACAGCCAAGGGGACAGGGCAGTGCTGGAGCACAGCTCGGTGTCTCAGCACTGGCACACACGCTCGACTCCTGACAGCAGCTGAGCTCCAGCTATTCCCTTCCCAAGGCAAAGACAGGAGAGCATGGCGTGGGCAGGTTTTCATTCAACAGCTGAGGAACTGAAAGCAAAGCCCCCACCTTTATTAAGTGCACTATAAATACTCTGCTCAGTTTAGCTCGGCACAACCCAGAGCCCGAGCTCGGCTGCATTAGTCACTGCAACTGCTCCTGCAGGGAATGGGAATCACTGCATGAGAGCAGAGCTTCAGCAGCAGACTGAGAAGGGCTTTCCACAGGGAACTCACTGCTTCCAGCACAGAGGAAAACAGGGAAAGACAAATTTTAAGGAGTTTTGCTTTTCAGGTTTAGCATCTTCTTGCTTTTGCCACGACTCGACTCAGCTGAGCTTTGCATTCCCACGTTGTATCCAGGATCGACGACTTAGCCAAGCAAAGGTATCATAAGCAGTAAAAATTACTATTATTTAATTATTTATTAATTCCAAATGTAATTTTCATTCATTAAACAATTTAAAATTATTTATTGAACACGTACTTATGTATTTGCTTTATTTGTATTGTTAATATGATTCATTTTTCAGGAGGACAATGGGAGCTGAGCAGAGTGTTTAACCTGTTGTGTGTCTCAGGACAATCTCACTTTTCAGCTGCAGAAGGTGCCCTAGAGCTGCATTTTCCCTCATCATCAAACCATCACCTCCCTGCTGGAGTCTGAGACCTGCATTTCTTCCTCCTTGGAAGCTTTTGCAATTCAAATGAGGAAAGACTTGAGACAAGAGTAGGCGCAAATTTGTTCTAAGGCGCTGTTTCCAAACCAGGCAGACTTCAAAGGGCCCAGAACAGCTGCTTGCAGTGAAGCTCCACAAGCTTTCTCTAGTTCATCTCCCCAAATCCGCCAGTGAATCAAACCACTTCTCGAAGTCTCTAAGTAGTATTTCACTTTTCAAAACAGTTTACTTGGAGACAAGAACCAAGGGCAGGCAACAGCAGAGCCGACATGGGGAAGGGGAGCATCCTGATTGAGGATGGGACATGGACACAGGTTACCTATTGCCCTTTGCTTCACATACTGTCAAAAATTAAGTGAAAGGTGGGGAAATCCCTGTGTGTCACAGACTCGGAACACTTTGGTCTGCAAAGGACCTGCAAAGTTCATCTCATTCCCATCCCTGCCATGGACAGGGACACCTACCACTAGACCTGGCTGATCCAAGCCTTGTCCAGCCTGGCCTTGGACCCCTCCAGGGATCCAGGGCCTCCCCACCCTCACAGAGAGGAATTCTTTCCCAATATCCCATCTAACCCTCTGGCAGTGGGAGCCATTCCCTGTGTCCTGTCCCCCCATCCCTTGTCCCAAGTCCCTCTCCAGCTCTCCGGGAGCCCCTTTAGGCACTGGCAGGGGCTCTACGCTCTCCCTGGAGCCTTCTCTCCTCCAGGTAAACACTCCCAGCTTTCCCAGCCTAACTCCAGAGCAGAGGGGCTCTGGCCTTTGCAGCACCTTTACCACGTCCCCCTAGAGGAGCCCGTGGCTCTCTCTGCGTCACTTGGAGACACGCTGCCTGAGTGGGGCAGCTCTGCTGCTCTGCTGTCCCACATGGTTGGGAAGTTCAGAGGAGATGGGATATCTGCCCTCTGACACCCAGGCAGGTTGTACACGTGCTGAAGCTAAAAGCTATCCATAGGATGCCCACTAAATCCTTAAAGCTGCAATTGGCCGTTTTTCCTCCCAGATTTGTAGCTCTCTTTTCCCCAGCCCTTTCAGTGTTGTGGGGCTGTTACACCTTATCTTCATCCAGCCCTCCTTCACCCAACCATATTTATTAATTGCTACTTGGAGAACCTGGTCCAGACATTCCCTATCCCTTGCTTTCTCCTTTGCTCATATCCATTCCTGTGCCCATAGCATTTGGCTACACAAGCTGATGGCAAAAAACTTCCTGCTATGAGCAGAACCAAACTGCACAAATATGAAGCCAGCACTGCTCACTGCAGCGAGTTCCCGGAGCCATCGCTGCGTTGGGTCCTTGGGGATCTGAGGAGAGAATGAGACACCAATGGTGGGGTTCAAACAGCTCTTGGCTCTCACACAAACCTGCACTGGGACCTGCAGCAATCTGCTCGCCTTCCATGTGCTCCTGCTCCACGGCTGAGGGACAGCCTGGAATCCAGAGGGATCGGGACAAGCTCAGTCAGTGGCCTTGGGCACGTCATGACATTCAACAAGGCCAAGGGCAGGTGCTGCACCTGGGGCAGGCAACCCCCAGGACCAGTCCAGGCTGGGGATGAAGGGCTGGAGAGCAGCTCTGGGAGGAGCACTTGGGGTGCAGCGGGTGAGAGCTGGACAGGCCCTGGCCCAGCACCCCCCTGTGCTGGGCTGATCCCCAGCGTGGGCAGCAGGGCAGGGGGGATTCTGCCCCTCTGCCCCCCAGGACAGACCCCACCTGCAGAGCTGCCTCCAGCTCAGGGCTCCCAGCACAGGGAGGAGCTGGAGCTGCTGGAGCCAGTCCAGAGGAGGCCACGGAGATGCTGCAAGGGCTGGAGGCCCTCAGCTCTGGAGCCAGGCTGGGAGAGCTGGGGGTGCTCCCCTGGAGAGGAGAAGGGTCTGGGGAAAGCTGGGGAGAGGTCTGGGACAGTGGATAGAGTGACAGGACAAGGGGGAGTGTCTTCTCACTGCCAGAGGGCAGGGATGGATGGGATATTAGGACGGAATTCTTCTCTGTGAGGGTGGGCAGGCCCTGGCACAGGGTGTCCAGAGAAGCTGTGGCTGCCCCTGGATCCCTGGAAGTGTCCAAGGCCAGGATGGACTTGGAGCAACCTGGTCTGCTGGAAGGTGTCCCTGCCATGGCAGGGGGTTGGAATGAGATGAGTATGAAAGTCCCTTCCAACTCAAACCATCATAGAATTCTGTTTCTCTATGTCCAAAAGCACACCACAAGTTTCACCAGGATTTGAATGATTTCCGGAGACAATTTCTGCTGGAAATCTGGCCTTCACCAAGAAGACAGATGAACTCAACTTTGAACTAGGCTATCTGCATTTTTAAATGGCGTGCAAAGAGGTGAAAGAGTTTGACAACTACATATCTACTGTGGCTTTTAGATGAAATTTTATTTTTTTAAGATAATAAATAAATACCCAGCTTATCTTTGTATCAGCCATGCATCTGCTGACTGCTTTTAACCTACAGAGTCAGAGTTTACAAGTTCCTTCTCCTCACAGACAAGGGGAAAAGCAGCTTTCAGCAAATCTTTCTGTTGGAAAATGCTCTGTGCTTCCACTCTGCACGTAGGACGAGTTTATCGCTGGCACACTTCACAAAATGCCCCAGAGTTCAAAGACTCCACTGCATTTCAGAGGGAATTTGGGGGGAAAAAAATGAACATAAAACTCTGAAAGGTCTCATTTACCAAAATCTAATTCAGCTGTTCATGTACACATTAAAACTTGGAAGAGAAGATTCACGTGGTCCAAGCCTTCGCCTCAGAAAATTCAGGATTATTTTCTATGGAGCTCCTTAAAAGTAAAATTACTGCAGAACAGCACGAAGAAACTGTTCAAAGTGGCAGTAAAAATGTTTATACTGAAAAAAGCTGGTTTTCTACATGTTGTCCCCAAGCTGTTAAAATGAATTTGCTCCATGCAAAGAAAAAAGTCACTTTGGCTATGTGAATATCCACCTGAAGTGAGGAGTCTGCCAAAGCTACACCACTGCCATGGAAGCTTCTCGTTAATTATTTTTATTTTAAAAATATTTTTATTTTCTTAAGTTATTTATTTTAAATTTATTTCTCTTTTTACTTATTTATATTTACATTAAAGTTTTTAGAGAATTTTTTTTTTCACTGAGTTACAGTACAAAGACTGTCTCTTATATGACTCATCAGGGATGTTCTGTTGCTGTTCCCAGTGCTGGTGACCTCCTACCCTACAGCAGCTGATTTTCTACCATGGAAAATCCCAGGAACACTAAAACCCACTGGCATGGGAGCTCCTGTGTGGAACCCCAAAGGATCTGTGAGCCTGGGCTCACTCCCACTGCAGACAGACCCACAACCACCCCTAAAGACTGGCAGAAAGCAGCCCTGGACAGAGTAAATACAGCACAATTCCTTTCATTTTTGGGAATGCTCTGTGTTATTGTTGGAGAGGCAAGGCAGAGTCGCATGCTCAAAGCATTCAAAAGGCTCCAGTGTTTGTTAGATTAAACCCAGCCAAAAGGTTACCAGTAAGGTCTGGAAAGTTATAAAAATGAAAATGCCTTCCCACCAAGGAAGGGAGCTGGTCTTGTGGATTCTATCTGTGGTTTTAGGCCTCACATCCATGTAGTATGTCTCGTTTTGTCTGCTGAATGGCAAAGCCAAGGAGACACAGAGTTGTGAAGCTTTTGAGCTGTTCTGAGGTAATGGGAATAATGCATAAAGCAGATTCAACTGTATGAGTAGTCTTGCACAATGTATTTATAATTATAAACAGAAGTTTCAAATATCCTCTCCTCCTGCACATTACCCCAGGGAAATACATTCCAGGGTAAAACATTCATAAATTACTTACTGCGTGTCTTCTGAAGATTCCTGTTTTATCTTTAATGTTCTTTTTGTAGTAGGCATTTCATCTGAAAGGTAAAATTCCAACACATAGTTAGATTTTAAATAATGTTCTTAGGGGCTTTTTTCTTTTTGTAAAAGAGGCTGAAATTAAATAAAACATAAATCTGAGTTGCTTCCTAAGCCAGGCAGTCTGCTGGAGTTCTGCATGAGACAGCTCCAGCTCCCACACCCTCTGTAATTGATTGAGTTTTTCTTTAACTTGGAAGAGATATGGTCAGTTAAGATCAGAATCTCTCTCCGCAAGTGCAAAACCATTCACAGACAAGGCTCCAATCCCTCCTATTAAATCACACATTGACAGAATTGCAAACTACATTGTTTCAGGGAGAAAAATAAGAAAAAGCAATTCTGTTTCTAATGGCACATTTCAAGAGGAAGCAGCAGCAGAACTGCATCTGTGTTCAATTCAGACTTTGTGTGCCAAGTGCTTTGCTCACAACTTCTGAGCGTGAAGGGCATCGTCAGCCCAAGCACACGCAAATGTCCCTGAAACTGGTGACAAACCAGGAGATCCCAGCTTGACTCACCATAACAAGCCATACCAGACAGAATTAGCCATCATTTACATACGTTTTGTAACATTTTCTTCTCCCCACTGTTTCTCTCCCACATATTTCTGACTTTTAAATCCCCCAGGGAAGGAGTCTGAGGAACTGGAATGCGGTTAACAGCCAACTTGCAAATTTTAACATTAAACTGTGATCTAAGGCTCTTTCAAAGCATCCTGACTCACCAGTCCCCCAAACACAGATGTGTACAGATACCCAACTGCATCTCCTCTCCCTCTTTCATCCTATAAATAGGGAAAAAAGCCTTTATAAAATTCACCCTCTTCACCTACATCTCCATTGGATGTGACCAACTTAAAGCTTCTGCTGTGAGAAAAACCCTGCTCAGGCAAGGGAGGAACGCACACCCATAAGAGAAGTAGCCTGAGAGAAGTATGCCTCAAGAAACCCACTTCTTCCCAGAAGTGCTCAGATTGGAGTGTGTTTTCTATCAGGGATGTGGTACCCTGATCTGTTTAAAAAAGTTCAAAAAGCCATGAGCAACAATTAAACCTCCAAATTAATTAAAAATTTGACTTTTAGGCAGAGACAGCAATAATTCAGGCAAGAAAAGCATGTGGAAGAGTTTGGTTTAGGTCTCAAACATCAAGTGTGAGCTTGCTTGCTATTTTTTCATTTAAAAAAGGCCACACCTCTGGATATAAATATATTGACATAGTTAATATCGATATATCAAGGTAAATAAGAAAGAGCAACATTTTTTACAGTTGTTGGTGTTGCCAGCAGCAGGCTGAAACCCTGTTCACAATTTAGGTAAATGCTGTTTGAATGGTAACACCCAGGTACAACTGGAAGCAAAAATATCTCCTGAATCCCATGAGGGAAAGTAAAACTGGGAGTGAAAGGACAGACAGGGATGGTATCACCTCTGCTGTTTCTGGGCAAACAGCCCTTCTTTCCTCCAGTCCTGATCCATGGTTTGCTTTTGATTAACTGAGGATTTCTGTCCCTTTTCTCCCCAAGGATGTGTTTAACATCATGACCACATTCCATCTGAGAGGTGAAAGCTGGTACAGAGGTATGTGTGTGCCAGACAGCCAGGAGCACAGGTGAAACACAGGGAGGGAGATGTGCCAAGATGGGAATTCTTACCCAATTCCTGCTCGCCGGTCTGGTAGCAGTGGAGATCCTGACTGTGGTTTCCCCAGTCCTCCTGAGAGTATTCCTCCATGGTGCTGCCGTCCGACTCCAGCTCCTGGTACAAGCCACTGCTGTTGATGAGGACAGGCTGGCAGGGCTGGGAGTCCCATCCTCCCTGCCCAAACACCTGCTCCAGCTGTTCAAAGGTGTAGCTGCTTTTCCTCTTGCCGACGCCGTGCTCCTTCACGCGGCTGTAGCACCTGCGGAGGGTCTGAGAGAGAAGCAGCACATTCAGGGCTGTGGGGCTGGACGAGCACACAGGCACTCACACACAGTCACACAGGCAGAGTTTATGGCTTTGGGGGTTATTTCTGTTGGTCATATTTGCCCCACACTCATGAGCAATGCTCCCAAATTAATCTACACCCACCAGGAAGCATCATATATATCCGACATTCCCGCTTAGCTTTAACATCTGTGACACAGGACAAGTTGTGTAGCAGCTATAGATTCCTCAGATTTAACTTGGGTAATTTATTCTCTTTCTCACTTAAAAGAAAAAAAAATTAAATCCCCAGATCTCCTATGGATGCAGGGAAAAAATAAAATCAAAATACCAAGAGCCCCCCAGTCAGAGACACCAATCAGCCAGGAAATGCACACCTACTATGAGGAGGAGAAAGCAGAGCTGGTGTTGTGCCCACAGCTTGGAGAGGGGAGAGCAGGGAGGAGAGAGAAAGGAAAACAGAAAGATCTCCCCCAAAAGCAAAGACAGTCCGACCTTCCTTACTCTGGTAAGAAGACACAAGGTACAAAATGGATATGCCTAAGCTATTCAGCTAGGAAAATATTTATTACTTACATATTTTTGCATTCCTTACTAACTCACTCTGTCTCTTGTGAAGCTGCTGAAATTTAAAAGAGGTCAAATCAATAATGCTCCCAGTTCCCAGACTTCAATATCAAGCATCAAGTAAGTAACAGCACTGAGTGGCTTGGTATGAGCAGTCTTTCAAACAGAGCTAGGGCAGAGCCTCCCACACAGATGCCAAAGCCTCACCCAGTTCTGGTGATCCCTTTGACATCCCACATCAAGGGCTAAGCCACTTCATTGCTGCTGGATAAGCCTATGGTTCCAGCCATGTTTTCCCCCTACTCTGGAGCAAACGACAACTGGGGGTAAAAAAACCAAAAGGTTTCTACACAACCCTCAATGTGGTTTTAATTCTACCACTGCTCTGATTTTGAAAGACAGTGATATGCCCCACGTTTTCTGGGTCTTGGCTATTTTTTCAGATTGGTGAACTGCTAGAAAACATTAATTTTTTAAAAAATTAACTTTATCAGATTGCTGAGGTTCTAAGTTGAGTGGCAAAGCTGTCTCCAGAAATCAAGAGAGGCATTTAATTTGTGAAGGACTAATCCTGCTCCCTTGCTTTCTGCAGGACAACTGTAATGGACACATCATTACAAAAACTACTTGGTTTCTTTTCCCCCCAAAGAAAGGAACTTTTAAAACTCCAGAAAGCTGGAACCTACCTAATGCTCCTCATACACTGGTTTAACAGCATCAGCAGCAAAGGGATACATTTCTAACCAGTTTCCTCCTGAGATTCAGAGCCCTGGGGGCAGAAGCAAAACCGCTAAGCAGCAAGTCAGTATTACCCTGCTGTTTTAAACAAAAACACACGAAAACAACACAAAATAAAAAATAACCCATATAAACACACAGGCAACAACAGGCATGAGTTATTCCACGGTTTAAGGTGGAACCCTTCCCACTTTTGCCATAACTACCTCAGGATAAATGGGTAGATCCTCTTTGGATGGACACCAGCACATTTTAACTTTCTGTCTGTAAGCAGGGTGCAAAACAACCTGCTCTGGCAACCTAGAACCAAACCCCAGCCTAGAAACCTGCTGGAATTTGCTGGTGCACAGAGGGCTCCCTCAGGCTAGGGTATAGATACATTTGGTTGTTACAATTCAGCTTCCTCCCTCCAATTTATCTCCTTTCAGCTCAAATCTCCCTGACCAATAAGGGCAAAATCATTTCACTCACAGACACTAAAATCCACCAAGTTAGATTTTTTAAAATGTATTTCCCAGGCCCCAGTTCTTGTACCTGCGCCAGATTACCCATAGGAGTTAAACATGGATTTAGAGCCTCCAGCTGAATTTATTAGCAGCCTTCAAGTGAAACAAACTGTTTCCAAAGCATCCCTACGCTTGGCCAAGCCCTCTGGGAATGCCCGACACCCTCAGCCACTCTATTTTCACACCCTATTTTCAGCATGTGCTTCAAACATCTCTCCCCACCAATGGGGTTATGGAGGATCCCACACTAGGTTGTAGCCTAGTAGTAATTAATTATTTCAGTCAGGCTGCAATCTGGTTTATTTTACTATCAAAATAATTTAGCAGCAAGTCAATGCAGACAAGCAGAAAAACTAAAGGGAGCAACACAGGAAGGGGAATGAAAATAAATGAGCAATGGTGTGACTGCTCATCACTCTTAAAGGTGAAGGTACTTTTGGGGTACTGCCCAGATGCTCACCTGGTTGTGTTACCTCAGCTTCTGCAAGCAGATAACCTAAAATTTGAGGGAGATAATCTCAAATATAGGGCTTTCCAAAGCACCAAAGCAGCTGGTGGCTCCTTTGTCTTGTGTGCTGGAGAATCAAGATTCCTGCTAGCTCTTTCTTCTTGGAGGCTCTCCTCAGTGTCTCCAACAGGCAGTCCCTACAACTTCTCCTGATGTGCTCCCTCCAAATACCACGTGTCAGCCTTGTTTCATATACAGCTACAGGCTTCTCTTCTTCAGAGAGCCTGGTAACCTAAATAATTACTCACACCTCAGGAAACCTGGACATTTTATAATCCTTAACCTTTCTCTCACCATTTTATTCTGATCTCCAAGATCTAAGATCTGGTTTTTTTCTTACGCACCTCCTCTACTCCTCCTGGTGTCCAGCTCAACTCCTGCTCCGTGGCTCCTGAAGTGCACATACACACATTGATACAGATACAGAAAGCAGGAAATTTAGGACAAGTAACTGAAAACAGACCTGATCACTGCCCAGTGACTGCTCAGACTGGAAGAGACCGAGGCTTTTGCTTATTGTTCTGCAACACTGCCTGCAACACGAACACACATTATCCCCGCTTAATTTGTAATCAGGAAAACCAAAGGAGGAGACAGTCACAAAGCTCATTGTGGATTTTCTCACCATTTCTAACTCACGAGTCCTCATCTCTACAAGTGAAGCCACCGAAGAACCTGGAGCTCTGCAGGAACTGCAGGATGAGGATGAGAAAAACCTTTAGGAAGGCTGCAGACATGGTCCTCCTCCCAGCAAAAAAATAAGATGAGGGAGAACCAGACCACAGCAAGCTTTTCAGATATAACCTGAGGTCATCCAACATGGAATTCCAGATCCCTGATCTGAGACATTTTCTTACTCAGGGAGAAGCTATGGGCTCTGCGGAGCAGTTTGGTGGCCTGTGGCTTTGTCCACATTTATCTGTTTAAGTTGATTCATTTATAGCAGCCTAAAGGGGTCCAGATGTCCCAGAGCACCACCTAGCACAACACTCAGCTTCAAAGAGGCTCTTTTACTTAATGTAGAGGAGCTCTCAGCTTTATCTCCTGAATCGAGAACAGCAGTGCCAAACAGCTCCCTCCTTCATCATGCCAGGATACTCACAGGAAACACAGGATGAAACTACACTGGGACAAAAGAAACAGCTTTTGAAGCCTGGGGTGGCTGTAGGGGACAGTGAAAGGTCTTGAAGCTTCCATTTTTAAGTTCCTGGGAGCAGAAGGTAATAAATCTGTGCAATAATTTCAGCTCATGAACTTTTAGGCTAAAAGCTACGTGCAAGGCAGGAGAACTTTTACAGGGTATTGCCTCAACAAGCTCCATTTCTGCGGTTTATCAAAAATAAAATGAGAAGAGCAGCACCTCAAACTCTTGGGTGAGCCACACACCACTGCAGAAAGGCAGCTGATGACACCAATGTATGAGGACCCGAATAGGAACACCCCTCTGCAGAACGTGAGAGCTCAGCACTCTAGCAGGCTCCCAGGAGCTCAGGGTCAGTCCCAGGAGCTGCCACAGCCCAATCTGCAAAGGCGCCAGCCCCACAGCTGGCTGCACATCTGTCCGAGCACAGCACCGGGGACACTGCACCGGGGACTCGAGGGCTCTCACAGTGAAGCACTCTCTACATCAAAGAGCAAGGCCCTGGTTGTATCCTGATTTACCCAAACACACAAGGACTCCTTGAAGGGTTTGGCTCTGGTACAGAGGAAAAATGATGGGAATGTGCAGAGGGGAGAAGGGTTGGGGGTAAATATAGACAAGCTGATTGTCTTGATTGAGGTAAGAACAAAGCTCTCTTTGGACCATGAAGAAGCAAAGTCACCTGGCAGACACAGGTAGGGGGATATCAGTTGAGGCAGGGCAAACACGGGTTTTTGTTAGGGAGAGCTAGAACTAAACAAAAACTCACAGCCACCACTGCCAGTTTCTAAATCACAATTAAATGCAATACAAAAAAAAAAAAAGCTCCTGCCTGGATAGGGATTATTTACAGAAGCTCCACAGCCAATTGCAGAGGTCAGCCCCCATGAGACAGGACTTTGGTAAGAGTGAATGAAGCTGGGGTTTAACAGGCTGTGTCCCATCAGGGTGAGGAAAACAGTGAAGTGTGGTGCTGTGACAACTGCGGGCTCCAATCAACAACCTGGCAAGATGCCCCACTGGCTGCTGTATCAGAATGCTGAGGATACTCAGATCCTCATCAGGGATTTGTTGCCAATTGAGCCAGACCCCTAGAGAGGAGACTCCAGCACTGCCTGCAGAAAGGCTGGCAGCTGGGCACCCCTGTCTCTTGATGCTCCTGGTTTTCCTAAACCAACCCAGGAATGAACTTGTTAGAGCTTGAGAAGGCAGAGAAGCACAACCTTCTTCCAGACCCACCAAGCTAATGACTCTGTAGAGTTTGGATGTAGTGTGTAGTCCTCCAGACAGAGCTCAGCTTGCAGAGATCACTGAATCACAGAATATCCTGAGTTGGAAGGGACCCACAAGGATCATCCAGTCCAACTCCTGCCCTACTCAGACACCCCAATTCCACCATGTGTCTGAGGGTGTTGCCCAAATGGTCCTGGAGCTCTTGCAGGATCAGTGCCATGACCATGCCCTGGGAAGCCTATGCAGGTATCCAAGCACCTTCTGGGCAAAGAACATCTTCCTGATATCCAGCCTAGATGGATGAGATGCCTGAGTAAGCTCCAACCTGCTCCTGGCATGACCTGTTCAAACATTACTCACTTTGGAGCAATGAAAGCCACACCTGGGTAGGTCACCTTGCCTTCAGAAACAAACTCATTCCAAAAGTCAAACTCGAAGTTGTATTCATCTACTTGTGGTCATTGTGATCAGGACAAACATCATTACACCACTCACAAAACCAGACTTCTAAGGAAAACACCAACTGCAGCAGCCTGGATGAAAAGAGGTCTGAGATGTACTCAAGAAGCCCCATCTGTGCAAGCCTCAAGAGATCACAGACTCAAATCCCTGCTGGCCCTCACTCTCAAGTGAATGGAGGGAGACCACAAGCCCATCCAGCAGAGGAAGAGCAGCACAAATCATTCCAGGGGTGGGAGGGAAAACACTCCTCTCCAAAACGAGCTTCACTGAAGTGGCAGAAAGCACCAACATGGGCAGCACCACAAGGGAAATGGCTTGTTTCACTCAGAGCCCTAAAAACTTGATGTCCAACTGTGTCCCAGCCGTGTGTGATCCTGAGGTCTCTAGAGGAAGGGCCACACCATTTCAACTGTGTTGTGAAAATGTTACCAGGGAGAACAATCTCTAAATCCATGGGAAAAGCTGGAATTGGAATACAAAAAGTGACTTGAACCCCAATTTTCTCCACTAGTGGGGAAAGTCTTGGTAACAGGTGAGACCACAGCAGTCCAGAAAGCACTGTCTGCTTGGCCCCCAAATTTCCACACTCAGCAAGAGGGAGGTAAGCAGGAATCTGCCCCTGTGACAGCACTTGAAGCACAGTGCAAGAATCAGGAGGATTTTTAACATCTCTCAAGTCCCCCATAGTCAGAGAGCACTATAGGAAAAAATTGTGTGTGCCCAGTCTAGGATTTAATGTTCACAAATCTCACTAAATGAGATTTAATGCTCAAGTTTTGCAAATCTGTCCTCCTGCAATGAGTTCCAGACCATCAACTCTTTCTGTCTCAACAAGACAACCTCCCAGCTCCCTCTGGGAATCATTCTGCACCCATGGAACAAGCAGTGGATGGCCCAGGTACACAAGAACAATCAGACCAGAATATTACAGACACACAACACGGCTGCAGAAGCCACTGGATTATAAAGACACTAGTTCTGCATGTGCAATTCAACCCAGATTCTTACCAGCACAACAGCACTCTGCAAATACCCCATCTGAGAGCAAATCCAAGAGTGTTCATTCCACATGACACTCATATCCCAGAAATGCTCCTCTGCCACAGCCCCACAAAGGATTGAAACAATTAAATCTGCTCTTTGTCACTGAAGGGTTTATTTTTTCCTGCTATAAATACCAACAAAAAGTTGCTCCCACCTACCAGAGCACATGAGATCCTCCAGTGAGAAGCTGGGCCGCTGGGAAGGATTCAAGGAATGGCAAGAAACAGCCCAGCCTGGAAAACCCAGCACATCTGAACTATTTAAGCCAAGGGGAGAAAGGGAGGTAACCTGAACACCTACACACATCACAGCCCAGGCAGTTAACGGGATGGGGACTAAGATAAACTCAAGATAAAGACACCACATTCAAAAGAAACAGAAACACAGAATCACGGAACTGGGTTGGAATTGACCTTGAAGCTCATCTTGCTCCACTGCCTGCCATGGCAGGAACACCTTCCACTGTCCCAGGCTGCTCCAAGCCCCGTCCAGCCTGACCGTGGACACCCCCAGGGATGGAGCAGCCACAGCTGCTCTGGGCAACCCATGCCAGGGTCTCAGGAGCCTCACAGGGAAGAATTGGTTCCTAATATCCAATCTAGCCCTGCCCTGTCACTGGGAAGACATTCCCACTTGCTCTGCCACTCTTGGCCCTTGTAGAAAGTCCCTCTTCATCCTTCCTGTCAGCTCAAATCAAAGACAAAGTAGCTCTGAAGGTGAATGGTTGGCTGGTTGCTATGAAATGCACCAAGGCTCCATCATTTGACATCTTCAAATCAAAGACAGCCACTCCACTCATCAGACCCAAGGATGGAATTCTGGCTGAAATCCTCTAAGGTCCAGCAGCTCACACTAGATCACAGCAATCATTGCTTCCAAGACAGCTTAGCTGGAGCAGCTTTTCCTGCCTTAAAAAACAACTCCATGCAAGGTTTACAGATTGTTTACATCACAGAGCAGCTAAAACCACAGGCCCCTTACAAACAAGCCCTGCCATCACCACGTTTGAGTTGCCTAAAGCAAGAAATACCAACAGCGATAATCAGGTGTGGTTTTCCATCCCTTCCCATTTCATGTGGGTTTGTGGCACTCTCATCTATGATTGTTCTTTCTGAAGCCCTGAATCAGCATCTTCAAGGTATTCAGTTGCCTTTTGAAAAACAAATTACTTTTGTGGACAACCACAACCCAGCCAAAACCTCCAGTCACCCATCTGGGAGGAGGAGGAGGTTGCTACACGCAAAAAAACCCCAACAGCAGCGGAACTGGATTGGCTGTGATACTTGGGAATTCCTGCAGTCAGGAATTAAGATGTTGGAACTGCTTCTCTTTGAATCAATGGGTTGGCATTGACTCTGGGAAAGGCAAAATAAAAGCAGAACTCATATTTCTGCAGTAGCTGAAGAAATGACATTTTAAAAATGCCCTGAAATTAGTTTTAACAGCAACTTCTAACAAGGGATTTGTCTCTGCTGGGGAAAGGCTCTCTAGCTGCACCCACAGCCAGAGGATTTCCAGCCCTGAAATGCTCTCTCAGCCCAGCTGAGCAATGTGCCATCAGGAGGACCAGTCTTTGATTCCACCTTCCATACAAATGCAAGAGAACCAGAAAATCTCCCATGGGTCTAAAAAAAGGCCTAAAATCTGGTATTGAAGAAACAGCTGGAGCTCATTATTCCAAGAACATTCCTTTAAAACAAAACAAACCTTTACTTCCTGAAAACACCCCTTGACTCACACAGCTCTGACTGCAACCCCCGAGCTCACCTGCACTTTCCCAGAGCATCCCATCCCTGCAGCCACCTGGGGTGGCTGGAAGAGGATGAATAGACAGAGTTCCAGAACACTGATGGAACACGTCCCATGTACCCCATGGACTGTGATCTCCAAGCTGTGTGGCCTTCACACAACAGCTTCACAGCACAAGGCAAGGGCTCATTTTCCCATGCTTAAATTCCCAGCAAACCTCCTGCTGCTTGGTTGAAACAGCATCACCCAGTGCAGGGCACAGGATCCTGCAAGGCTGGAAAGGGTTTGGCCAAATACTCCATCACCTGCCTTAAAATCCCAGCTCTAAGGTCAAACCTGAAAACAAAAAGCTCTGCATACGCTGCTGTGGGAAGGTGGTGAGTTCCAGGATAGAAAACCAGGCTAAACCCTTGCTCAGGAACAGGGAATAGGAAAGGGCTGGATGGAAAGAACAGAGAGCGTCACTGAACAAGCAAGGCTTAAGGACAGAACACGATTTGAAGGGATGAGGATGCTATGGCACATAGGACAGCTTTTCTGGGAATGCAACAGGCAGAAATCAAGATGTTCCATTCTTCCTGCAGCTCCCAACTGCAGAGCTACCCAAGCCACAAACCTCAGAGCCACCAAGTTGGACTCAAGGTCTCTTTCCAAAGGAAAAGCTGCTGGAACAGTTACATGTGAATCCCTACATTTGAAACAGACCCTTCCAGAGCAGCTCCAACCTGACAGTGGCCTCGTTCCAGCTGCTGATGCTGAGAAGCACACACAGATGGTGAGAGAGGCAAAAATCTGCATCAGGACCTTTCTGCACACCCTGTTTGAATTAAAACAGAATTCATCCATGCCATACAACTGGAAAACCCTCTGACCTGTTCCTTTCCTGCTCAACTGGCTGTTGAGACTCAAGACTTGGCTGTGTCCAGGGAATGCAGATGTTCCCAAGGAAAGCAGTATGGCATCCTTATCTAAAATTCACTTAAAAACCACCAGAACCTGGAATGTTTGAAGCACCATTTATTACCCAGCAGCAAAGCCTCAAGCTTCTGTCCCCTGATGGGCATTAAGTATCCTACAAAATCATGGAAACACAGAACATTTTGGGTAATAAATGGAACAATGCAGCCATGTGCTCCTTCATCACCAGTCCTGTTTTCAGTGTGGAGGATTCCCAAGTGCCTGTGCCTTCCTCTCGCTCCTGCAGCACATGACAGTCCTCCTGCTCCATCTCAGAAGAATCCATGCATGACCCCTCCACATCCAGGAGTGACTTTTGTTTGTGGTGGACCACTGAAATGTTGAGCAGCCAATCCTGCCTGGAATCTAACAAAAACTGGGACTTTAGGGTTGGCAACAGCTACCACAACTATGTCGATAATTCCTGTAACAAGGTAAATTCTTGACACCCAGGAGAGCTCACAGCTCTCAACAAGGGCTCATTTCCCAGCAATTCCAGGCCAAAACCCCTGAGAGCCCAAAGGCTTTGGAAAAGCCACATTTCTGCTGCTCCAGATGAATGTGCTGAGGAAGGCCCTCACTGTGGGAGTCAGGATATGCAAAGTTTGGGTGTATGGTGCCAGAGACAGCAGCATTCCAGCAGCTGTTCCTCTCTTGCAAAGGGCCTGATGAGAGGCCAGGCTCACTCATGGCTGGAACACAGATAACTCCCTTCCAGCTGGGCATTACGTGTTGAAGGAGAGCCCACCTCAATGTTCTGCAATCTAGAAATATCTAACAGGTCTGTCAGGAGCTGCTCTTGGGGATAAATATCAGCCTTGAGATCTTTTACTGCTGTTTGATGGGTGGTTTCTTCCATGCTTGAACATTTCAGGGGCAAAAAGGTTTTCAAGACTCTCTTCTGAAGGGAAAGTAGGAGAATCCTCAGCTGCAAGAAGCTCAAACTGCTGGGAGTCACCAAAATGCTTCCCAAATCAGCTCCATGCAAGCCCAAACAGCCAGCTCTGGGGTGTTCTGACAGCAAGATGACACCTCACAACCTGCCAGCATGCCCCAAAACTGGGGCTGGGGGCCTCAACAGCACCGACTGCCATCACAGCCCAAAACCATTGGACAAAGCCAAACCACCTCAAGGAACTTTTCCATCATGCAACTACCTCTGGCAAAGCTCACGGGTTTGCATAAGAGTGATTCAAGCAACAAGCACCTTGAGAGCCACCATGAAAATTCACAGAATGGCCAGGTTGGAAAAGACTTCCAAGACCATCGAGTCCAACCCAGCCCCAACACCTCAACTGAACCCTGGCACCCAGTGGCACATCCAGGCTTGTTTTAAACACACCCAGGGATGGTGACCCCACCACCTCCCCAGGCAGCCATTCCAGAACTTTATCACTCTTTCTGTAAAAAACTTCTTCTTAATATCCAACCTAAATTTCCCTTGGCACAGCTTGAGACTGTGTGCTCTGGTTTTGTCAGTGCTGCCTAGTGAATGAGAGACCCCATGAGGGTTCACAGTGCACCAACATTCCTCTCCAAAAATATTTGGTTATGTTCAATGGAAAAAGGTCCCTGAGCAGCAAATACACAGACATGAGGAAAATACATTGAGAACCCAAAACTTCTATAGAAAGTGGGTTTGGTTTGAGTATCTACTTCCAGGACAGGCTGCTCTAATCAACAGGGATCCAATGGAAATCTCTCTCTCTCTCTCTCTCTCTCTCTCAGACACTGCTGATGCTGCAGCATCCCTTATTCCATGCATTTTGCAGATTGAAGGCAGCCCAGGTGTACACACCTGAACAGCCCTGGCCCAGTTTGGCTAGCAGGTGTTCTTAAGGGATGGGAAGAGGAAGGGACAAACAACCAGTCCACTGGGCCCAGCAATAACAACACATTTATTTTTCACTCCATCAGCATTTGAAGTGGCTGCAGGAGCCTAATGGGTCACGAAAGGAGAAATCAGAGCCAGAGGGAGATCAGAGTGTGTAAATCATCCTCCCAAACACCATCCACATTTACAAACTCAAACCCCACAGCGATTTCCACATCATCCAAGTGTCTCCTCTCTGTAAAAGCAGGATGCACAAAGGAACTGCTCCCAAACCAGGAACCAAACCCAGCTCTTTTTTCGCAGGGAATGATAGAACTGGAAAGGCTCCTCTGGCAAATACAGCCCATGGGGCTATTTATCAATTACTCAAGAGATCTGTGAAGGCACAGCACGTTCCTGTTGAGGCATAGGAGCCATCAGACTCTACAAAACAACTCCACAGCAGAGGACAGAGCCAGGAGTGCACCAGAGCCACCCCTTGCTACTGGGGGAACTGGGAGCCCCGTTTCCCAAGGGGGCTACAGGGAGCAGCCAGTGACAGCCACTCATGGACAGCTGGAGGACACAGGAGGGGACAGAACCCACCACAGTGCCCACAGCACCTGGGGCCAAAGGAGGACACCCAGGGGAAAGATCCTGCTGGGGACACAAACAGCCGGGATGCTGTGTCCCTCCCCACTCAGGACCACGGCATGCTGCCACAGCCCACCCACACGAGAGGAACTGAACCCATGGGATGCAGTGCCCGTGTCCCAAAGCTGCTGCTGGAGCCCGCGGGAGCAAGGGAGGGACCCAGAGGAGGTGACAGCCAAGAGACACCGATGGAACCGCGGGGAGCCAGGCAGCCGAGCCAGGAACGGGATACCCCGCAGCCAGGGCAAGGGCTGGGGACAACCGTGCCACGGCCAGAGAACGCTCCACAAAACTGCAGTGTGGAGACCCCGAAAGCCCTGGAGACACAGTGCCCCCAACCCAGGGCCAAAGGACAGGCTGGCACCCACAGCCAGCGCCAAAGGACGCTCGGAACAGATCCTGAACGGACTCAACTCCCGGGACACGGTGCCCCAGAAGCAAAGGACGCTCAGGAGAACAGCTCTCCGGGGAAGCCACCCCGGCCCGTCCCGGCAGCTCACCCAGCCGCGGGCGGGCGGCCGAGCACGGGAGCCCCCGGCTCACCCTCCCGTCCCGGCCGGACAGCGCCGCCGCCCCCCCGGGTACCTTGATGCGCTCCCGGCACTGGGACGGGGTGCGCTCGTAGCCCAGCTCGGCCAGGGCGCGGGAGACGCGCTCGTACATGGCGGGCCCGGGCGCTTTGCTGCCGAACACGGTGCCCGCTCCCTCCAGCTGCTGGTACCGCGCCTCCACCAGCCGCTCGTTGCCCCACACGGCGATCAGCGCGTTGGTCTCCGCCGGCGTCCAGGACATCCCGCGGCAGGCGGCGGCCGCGGCGGCGGCGGCGGCGCCGCCGGGCGAGAAGGAGACGGAGGGCGAGGCCCCGCCGCGGGC
>QUSF01000045.1:2144172-2174661 GCA_003676055.1 Chloebia gouldiae | reverse complement strand
CCCAGCGCGGCCCCGCCGGCCGCCGGCCCCGCGCCCAGCGGGGAGGCGCCGCTGGGCGTGGAGGGGTCGGACAGGCTGGGGTTGCCGTCGCTGAGCGCGCCCGGCGAGCCCGGCGACAGCACCTCCATCTTGGGGACGCGGAGCGGTGGCTCGGCCGGCGGGAGCTGCGAGGAGCCGCAGGGCGCCGCCATGATGGGGGTGCGCACCGAGCGGGCGGAAGTGACGGGAGGCCGGGGGCGGAGCTTCCGGCAGCGCCGGGGCGGGACACACCGGGGCGGTGCCAGAGGGGGCGGGGCTCAGAGCCGAGGGCGTGGCCGGGGCGTGGCCATGGCTGCAGGGGAGTGCGGCCGGCGGGGCGGGGTTCCGCGTAAGGGGCGTGGCCGAAGGCGGGGCATGGGCGTGGTGGGCGCGGTTATGAAATGGGCGGGCACACGGGGTACGCGTGAGTGGGCGTGGCCAATGTGTGGGCGTGGCCCACCGCCTCGGCACCGCCCTGCGTGGGCGTGGCCGCTCGATGGGCGGGGCCCCGCCGGGCAGGGTCCCCTCAGAGCCCTCAGGGCGGGGAGCCCTCGACCCGTCCGTTCCATCGCCCGGGATTTGCCTTGGCCGGAGGACCCCAAAAGGGCGGCCGAACATCCCACACGTGAGGTTTAGCACCCCCAGCCTTGGGGCAGAGCGTTCCCATCGTACTGGAGCTGAGCTCGCCCCTCTGGGCCGAGCACCCCCTATCCCTGTGTGGAGCGCCCCGGAGCTCTGGGCTTCCAGAACTCCCGAGCGCCGTTACCGAGCATCCCCCAAGGACTGAGGCTGAGTCCGGCGGGGCGGGGACCTCTCCTTTCCCACCGCTTGCTGCCCCCGGCCCTGGTGGCTCCGAAGCCCCGGGACCCCAATTAACGGTGGCTGTGATTGATGAGCCGGGCGCCGCTCGCGGGGGGCGGGGGGGACGCCCCAGCTGCGCCCCAACTCTTCGTTAAGCCAAGACTAACGAGCATCGGGGAGATTCCACCTCTCCAGACCCCCTCAAAACCCCCCACGTCCAAGGGGGGTGGTTAGATAGGTCCTATGGGACCCCCGCCCGGGTTAGTTAATTAAACGCTTTAATTAGGGCCGTGTTGGTTAAACAAATGGCGGGGGAGGGAGGATGGAAGGGGACATCCCCCTGCCTCTGTCTGTCCCTGCCCGCAGCACGGCACGAAGCGATCAGGACTGTAATTATACCCCTCTAATTAGCGGGATTAGGGGCTAGCGGCGGCGCGAGGCTGCGGATGTAGGGGGGGACCCCACACTCCATCCCCCACGCCGACCGGGCTCTTTGTCACTGCTGTCCCCAGGGAGTGCCCACAAGGGACGTCCCCAATGCCTCCATATTCTCAAAGGGATGTCCCCACCGCCGGTGTGTCCCCAAAGGGGTGTCCCTGCTGCCACCACATCCCCGAGGGTGTAATGGGGCAGCGTGCCCCAAAAGGGATGTCCCAATGGCAGTCCTGTGGCATGTCCCCAAAGGGATGCATCTGCCCCTGGTATGTCCTCGGTGCCACCACATCCCCAAGGAGTAGTCCCTGCTGCCAGCATGTCCATCCACTGTCACCACTGTGACATACCCCCCAAATGGATACAGCTGATGTGTTCCTACAGGAATGTTCCCACTGCCAGCATGTCCCCAAAGGGGTGTCCCCAATGTCAGGACCACATCACGTCCCCAAAATTATGTCTGCCACCACCATGTCCCAGAACAGGATTCTCCACTGCTGGTGTGACCATAAGGGGATGTCTCTGCTGCCACCATGTCCCCAAAGGTATGCACCCACTTCCCTGGAGTGTCGTCAAAGGGGTGCCCCCACTGATGTGTCCCCACTGCCACTCCTAAGGCATGTCCCCAAAGGGATGTCTCCACAGCCAGCTCTGCTGTGTGTCCCCAGCGGGCTGCACCCACCGCCAGCCATCCCCTGTGGGGTGTCCGGAGGGATGTCCCCACTGCTGCTGTGCCCTCAGATGGCCACACCAGCTGCCAGTGTCCCCGCGGCTGTAGACCCCCATCCCCAAGCCCCCCTGCGCTGGTCAGAGCACAATTAGAGACCCGGGGCGGGGGGGGAGCGGGGGGAGGCGGATGCAAATGAAGGTGGCGGTTAATTAGGGCCTGAACACTCATTACGGCCGAGAGCAGCTGATTGCGATGCAGCTCCGAGTCCCGGCAGCGCCATTTGACCGGCGCGCTAATGACACGGGGGTGGGGGGCGAGGGCTGAACGGGGGGACAGGGGGTCCCCCCAGCCCGGCTCACCCACGGCACCTCCGCAGTCATTCCTGGAAGGAGCAGGGCCACGGCTCAGCCCTGCCGTGAGCCGGGACCGTGCTCGGCCACGGCTCAGCCCTGCAATGAGCTGTGGCAGTTCTCAGCCAAGATCGCCCCGTGTGCTGGATGTTCTGGATGTTCTGAGCTGGGCTCACCTGTGAAATGGGCTCTGGGTGACCTCAGCCAGGATCACCCACGCAGTGAGTTGTGGCCATTCTCAAATGAGACTCACCTGTGCAACAACTTGTGAGGGTTCTCAGACAAGGCTTATTCGTGCAGCGAATTGTGTGTGTTTTCAGCCCAAACCCAGCTGTGCAAAGATTTTTGGGTGTTCTCAGCCAGGGCTCACCCACGAAATGAGTTGTGGCCGTTCTCAGCTTCTGGGGGTGTGCAGACGGCGGGACGAGCAGCTTGGGGGAGCAGTGGGGAAACACCTCCCTGGTCCCCAACACTCCCCCGCCGCCTCGTTCCAGTCAGCCGTCCAATTCAATCGGCATATTTAAAAGTCCGCCAAAAAGCCGAGTGGACAAGTCATTAGACCCACAGCAGTGTGTTCCGCAATTTACTGACCTGCTTGCAATTAACCTCCTGCCGCCATAGTACGCTGCTGAAAAGAAGTATAAACTTATTAGTGGAGACGGTGGCTAATTAAAGCGAAAGCTGTAATTATCCCGAGATGTGGCCGCAGGCAGGAAACTGATGAAGGGAGAGAAAGGGCGCTCGATGCAATATTCGGAAGGACGCGGGGATGCCGAGCGAGGCAGCGCCCTGCTGCCGCGCGCCGGTGCCCATCAGCATCCTGAGCGGCTGCATCCCGATCCAGCTGCCCTGCCCGCCGCACAAAGGGGACCCAGGCGGGCTAATTCGGCGCGGGGGCAACCGGCACGCCCCCCTCTTTGTCTCCCTTTCGCAGCCAATATCCCGACCCCAGATGGGTTAATACATAATGCAGACAAGCAAGTAATTGCTTGCCTTTGTGAGGCCGTCAGCGCTGGGTCCCCGGCCCTCTGATCCCCCATTAGCGGCCATGCAAACAAGCCTTCCACCCAATTAAGCCCAGCTTTGATAAAGCCTTTCCCAATGATGTGGCGGTCCCAAACTAGCGATTCGCACATGAGCCACTACCTGTTAAACCCGGCTTCGGCTTCCTTCGGGGACGAGCATCCCTCGCCTCTCGCTATGACCCAGCTGCCGAGCTCTGCCCGGCTTCCCCCGGCCCTGAAGGGAGGCTCGGCTGATAAATGATCTCGACAAACTCTATATTAAAGAGGTGGAAATGGGATGTTAATATACCCCAAGCCGCTCGTCTCGAGAACACATGGGCTCCGGCTTTCCAAAGACGCTGGTAATGAGGCGGGCTGGGATGCCCGCGAGGAGATCTCAACGCACCGGCCTCCTGCGCCTGCCAGGTGCGGAGGACAGACAGACTGACAGCCGTCCTCTGAGGCATCCCCACACCGTTCCACAGAGGCTCCATGGGTCATCCCCTAAAGCATCTCAATCTGCTCACTGAAAGCATCCCAGCAACATCCCCTAAAGCATGCCAGCGCACTTCCCTGGAATATCCCAGTTTTATCCTTTGCACACCCTGGCATCATCCCTTAAAGTACTTCAGTGCGCTCCCTTAAATCTTCTCAGTCATCCCTTAAAGCATTTCGCTAATCTCTCCTAAAGCATCCCAGCATCATCCCCTAAAAAATTCTGGCACCATCCCCTAAAATATCCCAGCATCAACCCCAACAGCATCCCAGTGTCATCCCCTAGATCATACCAGCATGTTCATCTGACACATCCCAACGTTATTCCTTCACACACCCTGGCACTGTCCCGTAAAGCCTCTCACTGTCATCCTCTAAATCATTCCAGTGTTCTTCCCTAAAGTTTCCCAGGATCATTCCCCTAAAGCATCCCAGCACCATCCCCTACAGCATTCCAGCATTATTCCTTGCAGCATTCCTGTGCACTACAACACAGTGTCTTACTATCATCCCCTAATATGTCCTGGCATCCCTCCGTGTATCCCAGACGCATGCCCTAAAGCATCCCAGTGACATTTTCTAAAGCATGATAGTTTGCTCCCCTGCCACATCCCAGCATCACACCCTGAAGCCCCATAAAGTCCCCTAAAATATTCCAGCATCTCTCCTTAATTCATCCCACCACCATCCTCTAGAACAGTCCAGTCTGTTCTCTGAAAAAAATCCCAGTATCATTCCTTAGAACATGTCGGCATCATCTTCTAAAACATCCCAGTGTGCTCCCCTTAGACAGTGTTATCCACGAGTGCATCCTGACACCATTCCTTACAGCGTCCCAGCATTATCCCCTGCAGCATCCTGGTGTCATCCCCCACAGCATCCCAGTGTCATCCTCTATAGTATTCCAGTGTTATCCCCCACACCATCCCAGTGTCATCCCCCACATTATCCTAGTGTCATTCCCTGCACTATCCCAGTATGCTCCCCAAAACACTCCAGCTCCATTCCCTAAAACATCATAGCATTATTTGTTAAAGCATCTGAGCATCATCCTCTAAATCATCACAGTATCATCCCCTAGAGCATCCCAGTCATTCCCATATGTTCCCCTAAAACATCTCAGCATTTTTCCTTAAAGCATCACCGTTATGCCTGATACAATCCCAGTCTTGTCACTCCATAAAGTATCTATCATCATCAGCCAAAGGATTCTACTTTCATCCTCTAGAACACCACATTCTCCTAAAACATCCCAGCATCATCCCTTAAAGCATCTCAGCACTATCCTCTCAAGCATGCCACCATCATGTCCTACAGTATCCCAGAGTCATTCCTGACAGCATCCCAGTGCCATCCCCTAGTGCATCCCAGTGTCATTCCCTACACTGACCCAGTGTCATTCCTAAAGTATTCCAGCTCCATTCCCACTACCCCCAATCCTCAACATTGCTTTTTTCCACCCCCACCCCAGCAGCCCCCGTGGTCCCCTTTCCCTCCTCCCCACCCCAAGTGCTGCCACAACCTCTATAAATATTAAAAAAGCCGCATTTCCCAGCCAAGCGCCTGGCTTGGGGTGGGGGGCTCCCGGGGGGAATGTTAATAACGGGGCTGCCAGGGATCCCCCCCTGGCAGCGGGGAGGGGGGACCCAGCCGCTCATTTGCCCAGACAAATATCTTGTCGCTCCTCATTATGGCCAAACTTCGTGCCTCAGTTTCCCGCTCCCCCTCCCCCCAGCTTCCCGATGCTGCCCAACGAGGGTTGGAGAAAAACAGGAGGAATAAGAAAGCAGCAAAACCAACGTGGAATAATGAGGACAATAAAGTATAGAGGAAACCTCCCCATCTAAAAACTTTGAGGAGGGTGATTTGGGCAAAGCCTGGGCAAACAGTCACTAATCGCCAAATCAAGCAGCAATTAAATGCCGTGGCAGTGAGAATAAATCTGCTAACAAGGAGGCGATGCCCCTGCACTCGCTGTTTGTCCAGCTGATTAACGGGATGAATCTGAGGGGGATTATCCATCGGGATGAGGCGGCTCCTTTGTCTCCATTCCCCATCACAAGCTCTCTCAGAGGAGGTACTGGATGTGCATGTGTCACCCCTGGGAGCCTGTCACTGCAGCTTCAGGCCTTATAGTGGGATTAATACAGAGGTGCTTTAATCCCTGCGGCTCCCAAAACCTCCAGGATTCCCATTAAAAATTCTCACATTTTCCAAGGACTCCATGAAAAGGGGCCCAAGGGTTTTCCATGGATTAACACCCTTTTCCATCCTGTAGTTCTGTGTTGGAGATGTCCCATTCCTCCAGTCAGCTTTTCAGAGGGACCCAAAAGGAGAAGGTGGGGAAACATAGCAGCTTTAGATATTCCAGCATTGCCATCAATTCCCATCCCAGAGAAATATTCAGGTAATAGCTGGATAAAGCTCTTATTTTGTGGATACTTTTTTTTTCTGATCCTACTGAGAAATCCCTGTGCTGCCACATTGCCAGCAGGAGAAGCGGAAAAGCTTTGTGCTCCTACTAAATTAATATTTATTTACTTTCTCTGTGCCTGGTTCCAAGGGACAGATGAATAATACATTGCCCACCGGACACCTGGCAGATTTGGTGTGATATGGAGAGCCCAAAGGATGCTGCTGAGGCTGAGTGGGTCAGATGTGCACCCATCTGCAGCCTCAGTGCAGCTCTGGGTGTGGAAAAGTGGCCTGGGCAAGCTCTCCAGATGTGCAAACTCCAGATGTGCACTCCTCTTGTGCCTCCAGATGTGCACAAATGGAAACCACCTGGTTCTCCAGATGTGCTTGAGCATCCCTGTGCCTTCAGCTGTGTGCCCAGCTGTGACCTCAGGGACTTCTCCAGCTGTTGGTCTGAAGGCAGCTGCATTCCCCACACCACCCAACCCTCCCAGATGTGAACATCCTGGAGAACCTTGGTGCCCCAGATGTGTGTGGAAAAGCCTTCCCCCTCCCCAGCTGTGTCCCAAGTGTCCTCCAGATGTGAATGCCCTTGGGGACCTAGATGTGCAAACACATGTGGGCACACTTCCACTGCTGTTGTGCAGGCAGATGTGAGACCCCTTCTCCCTCCCCATATGCCAGATGTGCACACCCAGATTCATGTGCCCCCGGTCCTCCCCCACTGCCCCTTCTCCCCACCTCCTCTTTTTCCCTGAGCTCCCTCCGGCTTCCCCACACTCCCGATTTCCCCTTTTCCCCACTTTTACCCTATTCTAAGTGCCACTGCAAAAAAATCCCTTAACGAGCTGCCCCCAGGAGCCCCTCCCCCCCCCAATAATGAACCTTCCTAATGAATTCCCCCAACCCCCCCCACCGTGCTCGCTGAAGGAGGCTCATTGCTTTCCACATCAGCCCCAACACAATAATTAAATGGCCAATTGCTACTTACGGATTCAATGGCACCATGTGCTGATTCCTCCGTGTTTTCTCCCTGACCCCACAAATTCAAGGCCACTGGTGGTCCCAGCACCACCAAAGTGTCCCTACCCCTACCAGCACACCCCGGTGTTAGGGTATTTTACTCACTCCAACAGCTGCATTTCCCCGTGGGGTGCAGAGTGGTGCTGCCTTTCAGGGTTCACTGAGGGGGGGTCCCGAGTGGGGGGTGACAGCAGCCCCATGTTGGTGTCACGTAATTTGGGGTAAAGCCAAGGAGCTGCTGCGTCTCCTCCTTCTCCTCCCTAGGACCCCCCTCCCCTTTTCCTCTGTCCCCTCAAAAAGTCATCCCAGTTCCACTCCTCCATGAAGCTCCCATCCCATACGGGACATCCCCCGCCTTCGTCCCCACTCCGCTTCTTAGGGATGGGGAGGGAACGCGGGGACACCCCCTTCACCCCGCCCCAGCACCGCCCTGGCCCGTCCCCTTCCCGGGGGGCGGTGCCGCAGGCTGAGCCGAGCCGAGGTGAGCTGAGCCGGGCTGAGTCGGGCTGAGTCGGGCTGTGCTGAGCCGCGCTGAACTGAACCGAGTGGAGCCCGGCTGAGCCGGACTGGGCTGAACCGGGCCGGACTGGGCTGAACTGAGCCGAGCCCAGCGGAGCTGAGCCGAACGGAGCTGAGCCGGATCGGGCTGAGCCGGATCGGGCTGAACTAAGCCGAGCCCAGCTGAGCAGAGCCGAACTGTGCTGGGCTGGACCGGGCTGAACTGAGTTGGATTGGGCTGAACTGAGCCGAGCCCAGCCGAGCAGAGCCGAACTCAGGTGAGTCGGACCGGGCTCAGCCGGATCGGGCTGAGCTGAGCCATTCTTTGCCGTGCCGAGTAGTGTCGTGCAGAGCCGACCCGAACCAAGCCGATCTCAGCCGAGCCGAGCCGAGCCGGGGCAGGATGCTGCGGTACCTGCTGAAGACGCTGCTGCAGATGAACCTGTTCGCCGACTCGCTGGGAGCCGAAGGCTCTAACTCCTCCTCGCTCCTGCTCGGCATCAACCGTTCCATCGCCGCGCTCCACCTGCCCGATCTCGCCCCCGGTAACGGTACGTGCTCCCCGGTCTTTCTGTCCCCCTGTCCCGGACTTTCTGCTCCTGGTCCAGCTGGCATGCTGGAAGTAGCCCACAGACCCCAGCCCCAGCTGGGACCCCTCCAGCACCGACACTGGATTCCCAACCTGTCCTCTTGTCCCCAAACCGGGACCTGCCCCATGTCTCAACTCCGTGTCCCCACACCAGCCCCGTGTCCCCATTCTGGAACCAGCTCCCTGTTCCCAGACCAACTCCTGGGAGTGATGCGATGTCCTTAGATCGTGTCCACGACCCCAAACTGAGACCAGCCCTCTTTGCCCAAGGCAGAACTGTCCTGGTGTTCCCAAACCAGTCCTGTGTTCCCAAATCCTGAACTGCAAGCAGCTCCCTGTTCCCAAAATCATCCCGTGCTCCTACACCAACTACCAGACCCTGAGCTGGGACAGACATGGAATCCCCAAATTGTCCCCATGTCCCCAGACCAGTCCCCAAACCCCAAACCAGGGGCAACCCAGTGTCCTCAAACAGTCTTCCTGTCCCCACATCCATCACCAGTTTTCGTACCAGGACCACCAGCCCCTTGTCCCAAAACCATCCCTGTGTGCCTAAACTAACTCCCAGACAAAACTAGGAGAGACTCTATGTCTCCAAACCACTCCTGTGTCCCCAGGCCAATCCCCACACTACTAACTGGAACACTCCATGTTCCCAAACTATCTTTACATTCCTAAACCATCCCAGTGTTCTCCAACCAGCTCCGTGTGCCCTAATTCTCCCCATGTCCCCAGACCAGCTCCATGACCCCTAGCTGGGACAGAGTGGGGGTGAAGGAGGGGTGAGGCAGAGGGTGTCTGCCTGAATTTTGACTCCATTTTGAACTTCTCCCCTCTTTTTTAGTCTGTCCCCCTCCAGCTGGCCGTGGGTGGCTGGTGAGGGGGCAGGGGTGTTCCCAAACCTCATGGGGAGCCCTGCCCCTGCATAGCCAGCCGGGCACAGGAAGGGGCCTGCCCTGACCCCCTGCTTGTCCCAATTAGTCACTGGGCCAGCTGCGGCCCCCTCAGTCCCTGCTGTGCCCCCCAGGGGCACCCAGTGCCCTGCAGCATTCCTTCCGTCCCCATGGCAGCCACATCCCATCCCCATGGCAACCCCGTGGGCACCCCAAGTTGCAGCCCCTTATGCCCGCATCCTGCCCCAGGGTGTGGGGGAGCAGGGGGAGTGTGGGGTGTGTGTGCATGTTCATGCATGTCTGTGCATGTGTGCATTTATGGGCAGTGTGCTTGTGTGTGCATGTGTGTACAGTGTGCATGTGTGTGCAGTGTGCATATTCACAGAATTCACAGAATTCTGGGTTGGAAGAAACCTTAAAGATCATCGAGTCCAACCCATGCCCTAAAAGCTCAACTAAACCATGGCATGTGTGCGTGTGTGTGCATGTATGCATGTGTGCATGCATGTGCAATGTGGACATGTGTACATGTCTGCATTTATGGGCAGTGTGCATGCATGCATGCATGTGCATGTCTGTACATTGTGCAGGTGTTTACATGTCTGTACAGTGTGCAAGTGTGTGCAGGTGTGTGCATGTGTGTGCATGTGTGTGCATGCAGCAATGTGGGTAAATGTAGGCTCATGGCCCCATGTGAGCGTGTGTGGATGTGCATGCCCCTTTGTGTGCCCCTGTGCATGTGCAGCCTGTGTGTGCATGTGCACCCCTGTGTGAATGTGCATGTGTGCATGCACCTCTGCATGCCTGAACACGTGTGTGTGTGTGTGTGTAAGGACACCCCCAACTTGAATAAATGCATATGTGCAGGGGGGTGGGTGTGTGTGCATGTACACCCTGCATGAATGCACACACATGTGCATGCATCTGTGCATGTCAGGGCACGCACACATGCCTGTGCCAGAATGCACACATGTGCATGTGTGTGTGCAAGCACATGTGTGTGGCTGCATGTGTGTGTGTGTGCATACCCCTGCGTGACTGCCTGCATGTATACATGCACCTACATGTGCAGTGCATGTGTGCACACACACACCTGCACTTGTAACGCACATGTGAACACATACACATGTGTGTAATGCACATGTGCACCTATGTGTGCACAGATGCCTGTGAGTACCTCTGTGTGTGTGTTCACACCTGCATGGCTGCCCACATGTGCATGTATCCACCTGCATGTAAACACATGCAGTACATGGCTGCATGTGTGTGTGTGCATGTGCATGCAGACCCGCACCAGTGTACACACGTGTGCCTGGGCATGCAGTGGTGAGTGCCTGTGCCACTGGGCCAGCAGTGACACTTGGGGACTGATCTACCAAGACACCCCAGGTGGTGTTGGGGACACGTGCAGTTCAGCCCAGCTGGCCCCAGCATTAATGAGCATTAATTATGCTGGCATTAATGACCATCTATTAATTCCCATGCCCTAGCAGGGTTGGGTTTTTTTTTTCTGTAACTGCCCCACAAACACAATTTGGGGTTTTTAAAAAGTTAAAATTAAGCATTTTCTGCAGTTCAGAATGACCAGCTCTGCTACAGAAAGTCAGAACTTGCAGCTGATGGAAAGATCCCAGTTTGGGGAGAATTTAGCCCCTACCCTGTTTCTTCAGGGTGGAAACTGGGTGGAAAAGGCCATTACTGGGAGTGAAGCTTTGTCTCACTGGCCTTGCCTGACACCCTCCCAATTTGATCTTTAGCTGTGCAAAAGGAAATTCAGGTTGGATGTTAGGAAGAAGTTTTTTACAGAAAGAGTGATAAAGTTCTGGAATGGCTGCCTGGGGAGGTGGTGGGGTCACCATCCCTGGGTGTGTTTAAAACAAGCCTGGATGTGGCACTGGGTGCCAGGGTTTAGTTGAGGTGTCAGGGCATGGGTTAGACTCGATGATCTTGAAGGTCTCTTCCAACATGGTAATTCTGTGATTCTGTGATCCTTTGATCCTGCTGCCTTCCCACAGCACCCACCCTGGGATGTGCTGGGCTGGGACCTGGCCACACTTCATCTCTCACCTCTTGCCTTCCAAGCAAAGCAGGGTCTGGAGGCAGGAAAGCACCACACAGGCCAAGGGTGCTCAGTCCCCCAAACCCATCCCTACCCCTCCTGATCCTCCTGCAGGATCCCACACCCAGCTGGAGGACACTGCTCCCCGCATCGTGGAGCACCCCACGGATGTCCTGGTCTCCAAGGGGGAGCCGGCCACCCTGAGCTGCAAGGCCGAGGGGCGCCCGGCCCCGGTGGTGGAGTGGTACAAGGATGGCGAGCGGGTGGAGACGGACCGGGAGGATCCCCGCTCCCACCGCACCCTCCTCCCGGGAGGGTCCCTCTTCTTCCTCCGGATCCTGCACGGGAGGCGGGGAAAGCCTGATGAGGGGGTTTATGTCTGCGTGGCCAGGAATTACCTGGGGGAGGCCACCAGCCGGAATGCTTCCCTGGAGGTGGCCGGTGAGTCCTGAGAGGGTTGGGGGGATTTGAGGGGGGGAAATTTGGCATTCTGGTATCACCCCTAAGCCCAGCCTGCTGCTGTAGCTGTGGGATGAGAGGCTTTCACATTCCCAGGCCTCAGCTGCCAAGTGAAGAGGGGAAAATAAATGAAAATAAGAGGGAAATAATTAGACATAAATAAAGTGAAAAGAAATGAAAATAAATTCAAAGAAGTGAGAAATATTGGAAACAAATGAATAAGTGAAAACAAAAGAAAAAAGAAAATAAGTGAAAATTAATGAAAATAAAAGTATAAGAAGTAATTGAAACTTAATGTAAATAACATAATGCAAACATGAAAAAAAAAAGAAATTAAAGAAAGTGAAAATAACTGAAAGGAAGTGAAAATAAATGCAAAAAGTAAAATAAGTGCAAATTAGTGAAGAGAAATAATGAAAAAACTGAAAATAAATGGAAATAAATGAAAAATACTGCAAAAGAGTGAAAATAAATGAAAACATGGTAAAATAAGTTAAAAGAGGTGAATATAATAGGAAATACATGAAAATAAATGAGATCAAATTAAAATATTTGAAAACATTTGAAAGTCAAGTAAAATCAATGAAGATAAATTGAAATCTGTTAAAGCCAATTCAGACCCCTGGTGCTGCCCCCAGCCCGGGGCCGCAGGGCCGGGCAGCTGAGGCCGCTGTGTCCCTGCAGTGCTGCGGGACGATTTCCGACAGCCCCCAGGGGACGTGGTGGTGGCGGCGGGAGAACCGGCCGTGCTGGAGTGTGTCCCGCCCCGCGGCCACCCCGAGCCCAGCGTCTCTTGGAAGAAAAACGGAGTCCGGGTCAGCGACAAGGATGAGCGCCTGACGGTGAGGAGGGGCCAGAACTAGGCTGAAGGTGATGCAAGGGGGATGGGGAATTTTATAGGGATGCAGGATGTGATGGGGATATGGGCTGTGACATGGATGCGGGACGCACTGAGGATCTGGAAGGCGGTGGTGATGTGGGATGCAGCAGAGAGTTCTGTGAGGTGATGGATATGGGATGAGATGGGGATGTAGGATGGGATGGGTATATGGGATGCATGAGAGATTTGGGATGCAATGGAAACAGGGGATGTGATGACAGTGTGGGTGCAATTGTAAGATGCAATGAGATACAGGATGTGATGGGCATGCAGGATGCAGTCAGGATGGGAGATGCAATGAGGATTTGGGATGTGGTGGGGATGTGAGATGCAATGATGCAGAATTTGATGAGAATGGGAGATGTGTGTGTTTATGCAATGAGGATGTGGGATGTCGTAGAGACATGGGATGCAATGGGGGTAGGATGCAGAGGGGATGTGGGATGCGATGAGGATGTGATAGGATGTGGGATGAGCTGTTCTTCCTGCAGATCCGTGGTGGAAAGCTGATGGTGGCCAGTACTCACAAGAGCGATGCTGGCGTCTATGTCTGCGTGGCCACCAACGTGGTGGGGGAGAGGGACAGCGAGCCGGCCGAGCTGGTGGTCTTCGGTGCGTGGGGATTTAATTTTTGGGGGTCAGGGAGGTGGGTGCTATCCTGGTGGGACTGACGGCCACCCCGCAGAGCGCCCGGCATTTGGCAAGAGGCCCCACAACCAGGTGGTGCTGGTGGCGGGGACGGCGGAGTTTGCCTGCGAGGTGGCGGGGGATCCGCAGCCGGCGGTGCGCTGGCGCAAGGAGGAGGGTGACATGCCACTGGGAAGGTGAGTAGAGGGTGAGGGGGGTGGCTCAGGGACATCAAGGCCAGCCAGGGTTCTGGGGTGCAGCTGGGTGCCATCAGTGTGTGCCAGCCTGGTGTGCTTGGAGCACCTGGCATCCTCATGGCATCAATAATTGCATCCCATAACTCTGGTGCCTCCTCCATCCTCAGCACATCCTGTGTCCCTACTGCATTCCACATTCCCATTGTGTCACATCTCCATCACATTCCACATCCCCCTGTGCATCTCAAATCCTCATTGCATCCCACATCTTTGCATCCCACACTCTTATCGCATCCCAAATTCCAATCACATCCCATATTCTTACCTCAACCCACATCCCCGTTGCATCCCACATTCCCATCACATTCCACATCTCCACCACATTTCACATCCCCATCACATTTCCCATTTTCCTGCATCCCAGTTTTACACTGTACCCATCACATCCCACATTCCCATCACATCCTGCATCCTCACTACCTCCCCACCCCATGGCACTTTACACCCTCCTGGTGCCTCAGCATGCTGCTGGTGCCACAGCCTGATGGGGTTCCCCCAGGTGGGAGGTGCTGCCAGACAACACCCTGCGGATCAGCCGGCTGCAGGTGGAGGATGAGGGCACCTACACCTGTGTGGCTGATAACAGCGTGGGCAGGTCAGAGGCATCAGGCACCCTCACTGTGCACGGTAAGGGGGGCCCTGGGAGTGCCCTTGGGTGCTGGTGGAGTGCTCAGACAAGCCCTTGTCTCTCCCCACACTGCTGCAGTGCCCCCCCAGCTTGTCACCGGGCCCCACGACCAAGCTGTCACCCCTGGCCAGAGCGTGACTTTCCAGTGCCAGAGCAAGGGCAACCCACCACCCGCTGTCTTCTGGCAGAAGGAGGGGAGCCAGGTCTGTCTCCTTCCCTCGTCCTTGACCGCACACCCAATCATAGCCCCATCACCATTTCCATTCCATCATAATCGGTATCTCAATTTCTACTCCATCCTCATCTCATCTCCATCCTAATCTCAATTTCACACCAGTAACAATCCTCATCCCTTCCTGTCCTCATCACCATCCCATCACAGTCCCTATTACATCCCTATCCCCATTCCATTCCCATCACAGTCCCCACCCCACCCCATCCCACCCCATTCCATCCATCATTTCCCCAATCTCATTCCCAATCCCACCCCTAACCCTGACTTCATCTCATCCCCTGTTTCTCATCCCTCATCCCCCCACTAATCCCACTCTCCCTCAGACCCTGCTGTTCCCGGGCCAGCCCCCAGTCCCTTCTGGCCGTGTTTGGGTGAGCCCCAGTGGTGCTTTGACCATTGTCAACGTCCAGCCCGGCGATGCCGGCCACTACCTGTGCCAGGCTATCAGCGTGGCCGGCAGTGTCCTGGCCAGGGCTGGCCTGGAGGTGACAGGGGGTAAGTCCAGTGCCAGTGGAGAGCTGGCACATCTAGTGTCTGAGTGACACCCACCCCACCACCTGGCAATTCCCAATTTCTCCCTGTAGCACCCACTGAACTCCAGCCGCCGGTGCTCAGCCTGCTTCCTGCTAACCGGACAGTGCTGCCAGTGGGGGCCACAGTGTGGCTGCCTTGTGGAGCGGGGGCCCATGAGCCCCCAGGCAGCGTGGGGTGGCTGAAGGATGACAGTGCCCTGGTAGGTGTCCAGCCCCGTGCCAGCCTGCTGGAGAATGGCACCCTGCAGATCACCGGCCTCCGGGTGAGCCGGCCCCGGCAGGGGCACCTGTGGGGGTACTGCAGTGAGGGAGGGGGCAGTGGCTACGAGGGGTGGAGCGAAGGGAGATGGATGCTCATAGTGGTGGGTGCAAGCAGTGCTGGGGCTCAGGATGGTGGGTACAAAGCGTGGTGGGTGCTCAGGGTGGTGGATACAAAGTGTAGTGGGTGCTCAGGGTGGTAGGTACAAAGCATGGTGGGTGCTCAGGGTGGTGGGTACAAAGTGTGGTGGGTGTTTAGGGTGGTGGGTGCTGAGGTGATGGGTGCTCAGGGTGATGGGGCAGGAGCTCTTCCCCCTGCAGATGAGAGACTCCGGGCTGTACAAGTGTGTGGCCACCAGCCCAGTGGGCGAGACACACTGGGGCATCTCCTTGGAGGTACAAGGTGGGTCATGGAAATCTCACTGCAGCAGGGACACCGTAGCACTGGGAACAAAGCCACCCCAGACCTCCTTGCATCTCCCTGCAGGTGGTGAATCCGACCTCTCCGTGCCTTCCCCTGCACCCGATCTCCTCCCTGGGCCACCCTCCACCCCTGTGGTCACCAATGTTACCAAAAGCAGTGTCACGTTGAGCTGGAAGGGGAACGAGGACAGTGGTGCCACCAATGTCACCTCTTACATAGTGGAGGCTTTCAGGTATCACACAAGCCTCTTCTCTGGCTGCAGGGATGATGTGGTAGCCTGATACCACCCTGCCATGAGTCACCCCTGTCCCCTGGCAGCCAGGCAGTGGGTGGCCCATGGCAGACAGTGGCATCTGATGTGGAGAGTGAGACCCACACAGTGACTGGCCTTGTCCCTGACACTGTCTACCTGTTCTTGGTGCGGGCAGTCAATGCCCACGGGCTCAGCGACCCCAGCGGCGTCTCGGAGCCTGTGCGCACCCAAGGTGAGACCCAGCAGTGGCATCAGTGGAGGTGTCCACAAACCCCCCACCCTTGGGTCCATCTCCACTTGTGACACCAATGGAGGTGCCCATGCACCCAAAATCTTTGGGTCCATCCTTGGCCAGTGATGCCAGTGGAGTTGCTATGGGTATGTGCTGTCACCATGGCTCCTTCACTTGGTGACACCAGTGGAGATATGCATGGACCCTCCACCCTCTCCTGTTTCCAGCAGATGCCAACCCCACGCAGCAAGGGCTGGATCCTCAGCAGGTGCAGCAGGAGCTGGCACAAGTGGCTGTGCACCTGAAGGAACCTGTGGTGCTGCCACTGGGCACCGTCCACCTCTCCTGGACCGTGAGTGCTGAGCCTCCCTACCAGTACAGGGCTCCCAGTGTTGATCATGGCCCCATCCCACCCTTCCCTCGGGTCCTCAGGTGGAGCACCAGGCACCCTTCCTTCAGGGCTACCGGGTGCTGTACCGGCAGCGTGGTGGGCGCTGGGAGGAGGCACAGACAGTGTGGGCACCAGGGGAGCAGGGGGCCCTGCTCACCGAGCTGCGCCGGGGCCAGGACTACGAGGTCAAGGTCCGACCCTATTTTCATCACCTCCATGGTCCTGACAGCACTGTGCGAGCTCTGCGCACTCCTGAAGCGGGTGAGTGCAGGGATGGAGGGGAAAGTGTGGGTCCCTGGAGACAACCTGGAGGTCATACCTCATGTGTCCTCCACCGGCAGCCCCCAGTGCCCCACCACGAGCTGTCAGTGTGGCTGGGAATGGTACCACTGTCCGCATCTCATGGCAGCCCCCACCTCTGGCAGAGCAGAATGGGGTCATCCGTGATTACCGGGTAAGCGTGGACAGCAGCAGGGATGTGGCAGCTCCACTCTGTCCTCTCATGACACCATGTCATGGCATCCTTATGGGTGTTACCCATCTTTTCCTCCTGGTTCCCACCAGATTTGGTGCTTGGGCAATGAGAGCCGCTTCCACATCAACCAGAGCGTGGAGGGAACGGTGCTGGCGACAGTGTTGCAGGGACTAGTCCCTGGGGTCTCTTACCATGCTGAAGTTGCTGCTGCCACGAGTGCTGGTGTGGGTGCCCGCAGTGCCCCTGTCCCCATCCACATCGGTGAGTCCCTCATTGTCATAACTGGCACCTGTGGTGGGGCATGATGGGGTCACCCACTGCAGTGCTGGGGATGGCTCCTTGGCACCTTGCCGGTGTGTCCCTCTTTCCCATGTCACTTGCAGCCCCTCTGGTGGAGCAAGATGTGGGGCCAGCAGGTGGGAGCAGCTTGACTGAGCATTTGGCAGAGGTAGCCAGGCAGCCAGCTTTCATTGCCGGCGTTGGTGGCGCTTGCTGGGTCATCCTCGCTGCCTTTGCTGCTTGGCTCTACAGCCGCCGCCGGAGGAAGAAGGAGCTCAGCCACTTCACTGGTACAGAGGGTGCTACTCCTGGGACCCCTCACCCTTCACCCCTCACCCATCAGCCACCCACTGTCCCTCTCTTTACAGCATCCTTTGCCTACACACCCACCGGTAAGCCCGTAAGTGCTGCGGGGTCCCAGTACGGCCTCTCGCTGCCCTTACCCCCATCTTTTTCCACAGTCAGCTTCCCAGCTCCAGTGCGCAGCAACCCCAGGTAGCCCCCCCCGGCACCCCCTGTCCTCCCCAGGAGCCCCAGGGCTGGCCACCAGCATTCCTTCATCCCATCCCCTTGCAGGGCAGCTGCCGGAGGTGGTTACCCGTGGCTGGTGGATGCGTGGCGTGGTGGCAGCACAGCCAGTTCTGCTGGTTGTTTAGGGAGCACTGAGAGATACTACAATGGTGAGGGGTCAGCATGGGGCTGGGTGGCTCTTGAGGGGACCACGATCTGCCCTGATGATGCTGGTCACCCTCTGCAGATGCTGGCATCACCCGTTACATCGCCCAGACAGAACAGTTTGGAGCGGGGGCTGGCGAGGGGCCGGTTTACAGCACCATCGCTGCTGACAGTGAGGAGATCTGCACGTTCCCCCGTCCCTTCTCACAGTATGGGACCTCCTACCCTGGGGGCGGTTCCCAGCCAATGGATGCTGCAGCCCCCCAGGTGCCCCGTGGCCGGGCTGAGCACGGTACGGTGGTCGGAGGGGTGGGGGCACACATGGGTGCTCGTGGTGCGGTGCCCTTCCCACAGCCCCCCCAGCATCCCTCCTTGGCACAGGGGCCAGAGCAAAGCTGGGGCAAGCAGTGAAACCGCCGGTGGTGAGCTGGACAGAGCTGCTGCCCCCGCCGCCCTCAGCCAGTGAGCTCAGCCAGTGTGCCCAGGAGGAGGAGAAGGAGGAGAAGGAGGAGGAAGAGGAGGACGAAGAGGAAGAGGCAGCCGGAGGGTGAGTGTGGGGGCTTGGGGGCTGGGCATGCTGCCCCCAGCAGCTACCTTGTGTTCTCCACCCTGCAGGTTGGGGATGGAGGTGTGGTACCCTGGTGAGGACATCCCCTGTGCCACTGCTGCATCCTCACCCACCACCTCCTCCGGCTGCCTTTCCACCGCCACGCTGACCCCATCACCTCGCACCACGGAGGACATCCCTCGCCTCCGCGCCTTCGATAGCTCCCTCCTGCCCCGGTAGGAGATGGGCCTTGCTTGGTATGGCCGTGCCATTGGGGTCTGGATGTCCCATTGGGGTCCAGATGTCCCATCCAGCTCCAGATGTCCCACCATGGCCTGGGTGTTCCATTGCAATCCAGCCATGTTGTCACTACCCAGCCCTGCCATGCCATCATGGTCCAACTGTGTCATTAGGGTCCAGGTGTCTCATTGGGGTCCAGATGTTCTGTTGGGGTCAAGATGCCTTACCATGGTCCAGATGTTCCACCACAACCCAGCCATTTTGTCACCATTTGGCTCTGCCATGCTGTCATGGTCCAGCCATGCCATCCAGCTGTGACAACGCCACATGGCTTCTTGCAGATCTGGCATAGCTCTAGAGGGCTTGTGCCAGCACTGTGATGGCCACTGAGCCCCCATGCCACTCCCCCCACCCTGGCTTCACTCCACCCCCCTCTTTGCCAGGAGACCCCCCCATGGTGTCAGCACCCCCCCACAGGCACCCAGTCCCTCGGTGACTCCAGATGCCAGCGAGGGCCACCCACCCCGAGCCCTCTGCCCTCCTGGCACAGGTGAGCCCCGAGGGGCCACTTTGGGTGGGTGGGGAACTCACTGGCTATTGAGGGGGCTGACGCTGCCATTCCCACCTGCCCAGGGAAAACCCGCGGCGTGATCTCCAAAAGTCGCCTGAAGCCCAAAAGCAGCCGCTACCGCCGGGAAAAGCAGATGGGAGGTGAGTGGAAGGAATAAACCAGGGAGTTCAGGAGGCTCAGGGGAGCTCAGCCTCTCCTCCCTCTCTGCTGCAGAGCTGCCCCCGCCGCCGCTGCCGCCGCCAGGCGAGACCCCCGGCCCCTGTCCGGAGCTGGAGCCAAGCGGGGCTGAGCGCAGGGTCACCCACCGCCCGCCCCGCGGCGGTAAGCCACAGCCACCGACCCCGCGACAAAAGGTCTGGGTGTGTCACTGCGAGTCCCAACCTTGTCCCCTCCCCTGCAGATGAGGTCACCCCCTACAGCAAACCCTCCTGCCTGCCCCGCGGGCAGGTGTCTGGCAGCTGCTCCACCACCGGCAGCGTCTCGTCCCGCGGCTCCAGCAGCTCCCGCGGCCACGGCTCGGGGCGCAGCCGGACGCCGGGGGACCGCGGCGAGGGGACCGGCCACTGCCGCCGGCCAGGGGCCCCGTTCCCCTGCCCGCCACTGGAGAAGCGATAAAAGGGAGGGCGAGTCGGTGACATGGGGATGGGGACACGGGGGACATGGAGGGATGTTCTTTAATTTCTGAGTGGCTCCGAGGAAATAGGGTTGCACAGAGGTCGCAGCCAGTCGGCATCAGAGTGAGTGGGACAGGGATTCTAGGGGTGGGACAAGGAATTCACAAGGAATTAGGACACTGGGGAGGAACAAGGATGCTCAGGAGGGACAAAAGAAGATGCTCAAGGGAGGACAGAAACAGTTGGGACAGATGAACAGAAGAGGGATGAGGGTGCTGGGGAGCGATGAGGAAGGTGCTTAACTGGGTCAAAGATCCTGGAGACAAGGACAGCTTGGAGGCACAAGGGTGCTGGGAAAGGACAAGGACATCTGAGAGGGGTGAGGTGATTGACAGGGAAGGGACAGTTGGTGGGGGACAAGATTAAATGGTGGGGGACAGGGATACAGGAGATGGTTGAGGGTGCTGGTGAGAGACAAGGAAGGCTGGGGCACAAGGATGCCTGGAGGGAAGAGGACATGGAGGAAGGACAAGGATTTCTAAGGGATTGAGGATTACTGGGGGGAAGAGGACACTTGAAAAAAACAAGATTGCTTGGGAGGGTCAAGGACAGTAGTGAGGGACAAGGAGGATGGTTGCAGGGGGATGAGGACAGTGGGGAAGGAAAAGGACATGGGGAACAAAACAACTGATGAAGGATGAGGATGCTCAGGAGGGCTGGGAAGCCTGGGAATGAGGATGGTTAGGAGCGACAAGGACATTTAGAGGGAGTACAAGGCCACTCAGGTGACTTGGGAAGGATGAGACATTTGGGAGACAAGGATAGAAAAGATTGGACAAGGATGTTGAGGAAGAGCATCACAAGGACAGCTGGAAGGAATGGGAATAGTCAATGGGAACGGGGATGGTCAAAAGGGGTAAACAACCCTTGGGAAAGACAAGAACACAGGGTGGGCAACAGTGCTTGGGTTGGAGAAGGATAGTAAGGGAGGATGAGTATGCTAGGGAAGGAGTAGGACACTGAGGAAGGACAAGGACATTTAGAGGGATGCAGACTCTTGGGCAGGATGAGGATGCTGGGGAGGAATGAGGAATTTGGGAAGGGGTGGGGATGCTGAGGAGGGATGGGGACACTGTGGAAGAAGGAGGACACTTGGGAAGGACAAGAACACTGAATAATGAGGGACACCCACGCACCTAGGTGCCATCCACCCTTTGTGGGTGGCTTTTCCTAGTAAAGAGCCCCTGTTTGGGGAACTGCCTAATAAAGCTGGATTTTAGCTGAGCCAAGGGGTCTGGCCTTGCTGTGTCCTGCGCCGTGGGGACTGCCTCGCTCCTGTCCGCAGCTCACCACCTTCCCTGGTCCAAGGGCTGCCAATCCTCGGCCCTTGGCCACCTGGAAAGCAAAGGAAACATTTTCCATCACTCTGCAACACCTCACTACCCCCAGTGCCCACCACCCTGACAATGGGGCACTACTCACCATCCTGTGAGCTGCTGTTCATGGCTGCCTCTGTCCTGGTTCTCTGTGGGACCTCCAGCACTGTCCGCCAGTCCCAGGTGGTAGTGTGGACTCCAGGTGGGAAGACCTGCTCCAAGGGTGATGGTGGTGGTGAGGGACCTGCAGGAAGAAGGCAAGAGAAGGTGGCATCACCATGGTGTCATGAGCCATCTTCCTTGAGGAGGTGACAATACTCAGGGTCAGAGAGGGGGTCCAGGGACCCTCCACTCACCCTCATAGGCCCCATCGGTGTCCTCAAGGCTGTAGCAGAGGCCGTCGATGGCCACAGCCAGTGCCCGGGCAAAGCTGGCATCCAGGAGGAAGGAGCCGTCGCAGGAGCTCACCAAGCTGCAGCGGGTGCTGGCAAAGATGTCCTCTGAGACAGACCCCCAGCCATTCAGCAGCGACCCTCCTGGTGAGCCCCTCGTTGCTGTATGCTCTTCCTCCTCCTCCTCCTCCTCCTCCTCCTCCTCCTCTTCTTCCTCCTCCTCCTCACCTAGCTCAGAGGCTGATGGCCCATAGATGTAGCCATAGGTGTGCAGTGGTGAGAAGGACCGTGGTGTGGTTGGTGCTGGGGGTCTGTGGGGAACACAGCGGGGGTACTGCTGGTGCCAGGGGATGCTGCAATCATAGGAATGTCCCAGGGGGATGAGGAATACCTGCAGCAGTTTGTGTCCTGCTCCATCTCCAGGACCTCAGCCACCTGCTGTTGTGTGAGGACCCCATCGCTGAATGCTGGCGAGAGGCGCCCGGTGGCCGGGGACATGTCCTTGGCGTACCTGGTAGCCAGGAATATGTCCCTTGAGTGCCTGGCCTCCAGTGACATGTTCCAGGTGTACCTGGTGGCTGGGGACATGTCCTTGGGATACCTGGTGTCCAAGAACTTGTCCTTCTGGTGACCAGTGATGGGAGACGCCTCTTCGGGATGCCTGGTGGCTGGAGATGTGTCCCTGGGGTGCCTGGTGGCTGGAGATGTGTCCTTGGGATGCCTTATTGCTGGTGACATGTTTTCAGGGGACCTGCTGCATGGGGACATGTCCCTTGTGTGCATGGTCACCAGTGATGTGTCCCTGGGGTTCCTGGTGGCCTGAGACATGTCCTTAGAGTACCTGGTGTCCAAGAACTTGTCTCTGTGGTGCTTGGGGACTGGTGACATCTCTTCAGGGTGCTTGGTGAGTGGAGGTGTGTCCCTGGCGTGCCCAGTGGCTGGCAATATGTCGTTGGGATGCCTCAAGGCTGGTGACATGTTTTCAGGGGACCTGCTGCACAGGGACATGTCCCTTGTGTGCACGGTCACCAGTGATGGCTCTCTGGAGTACTTGTTGGCTGGGGACATGTCCTTGGCATACCTGGAGGCCAGGAACTTGTCCCTGCGGTGCCTGGTGGGTGGGGACATCTCCTTGGGCAGACCTGTGCCGTGAGACGTGTCCTTTGGGTGCTTGCTGGTTGGGGACATGTCCTTGGGGTGCCTGGTGGACAGTGAGATGTCCCTCTGGCACTTGGCTACTGGTAACGGGTCTCTGGGGCACCTGGTGATCAGGGAGGTGTCCTCAGGGTGCCTGGTGGCCAAGACTGTGTCCCTCTGGATCTTGGTTGCTGGTGATGGATCCTTGTGGTGCCTGGTGGCTGGCGGCCTGTTCCTGGGGGTCCTGGTGACTGAGGACACATCCTTGGCATGCCTGCTGTCCAGGAACATGTCCTTGGGGTGCTCAGTGACCAGGGACATGTCCCTAGGGTTCCTGGTGGCTGGTGACCCATCCCTGGGGCTCTCAGTGACTGGGGACATGTCCCTGGGGATCCCAGGGACTGGGGACATGTCCTTGGGATGCCTGGTGACCACAGATGTGTCCCTGGGGCACATGGAGGCTGGGGACCTGCAGGTGCAAGGGAGATGTTGGGTTTTGCAGCAAAGGGTCGGGTTGCAGGGCACCCACCTGGATGGGGACACGCAGACTCACCGTGTCACTGGTGGGTGCCAGGCATGGGGTGGTCTCGGCGGTGTCACCAGTGATGTGGTTACACCAGAGGCCAGTGAGGTGCTGCCCCGATGTGGTTTTGGAGAGCTGAAGACCGGTAGCTGTGGGTCCCTGCTGTCCATCATGGCAGCGATGGTGTCACCATCGTGTCCCCTTTGCTGAGGCTGCCTGGCTGCCTGCCCAAAGTCTGTCCCCCACTCGCCTCCACTTCCAGTGACAGGGACGTGGCTGGGGCCGGCTGTGAGCACCGGGGTGCTGTGCACTTGGTGCAGCTCTGCGAGGGGAATGAGGGACACAGAGCCATGGGCCATTGCCCTGGTGTCCCCCATGTACCCCCATGTGTCCCCCACACCCACCTCTCTTGCGAACACGCTCCCAGGGTGCTGGGTTTGGGGTGCTTGGCGAGGAATGCACCCCAGGGTGCCCCCCGCCACAGCACCCCATGTCCCCAAGGGGTGGTGGGTGTCCCCCACGGAGGCTGCTGTGGATGGGAGGCGTGGGGGGACCAAGGCTTGGCGGCTCCAAGGAGAGGGCTGGAAGAGTAAGAGAGGTCAGGGCACCCATGGGGTCACGTGTCCCCTGTCCCCTCTGTCCTTGAGTATGTGTATCCTCAAATCCTTGCTGCCTGCAGACAGACAATGGGGGACACCAATGTGAGGGTCCCATGGCAGTGAGTGGGGATCTTGGGCACACTTTGTTGGTCCCGTGGCATTCTGTTGGGCTGTTGGGCCTGGGCTGGGGGTCCTGTTGCAGCAGGCCAGGGTTGCATGGAATTGGGTGGTGATCCAATGGCATCAGATGGGATGGAGGGGGTCCCCTAGTACTGGTGGGGGTTCCATGGCAGAGAGTGGGGATTCTGTGGCACTAGGTGGGGGTCCCACCCTAGTGTTCAGTGGAGGGGTGGGGGTCCCATGGCAATGGGTGGGGACACCAGTCTCCAGAGGGCTCACTGGAGGGGTGGGGGTCCCTGCCATCACTGCCCAGGAGCCGGCTGCTGAGGCTGCTGCTGCTGCTGAGGTTTCGGGGGGCACAGCTGGGTTTCCAGGGACCACCAAGCCATGGCGAGTCACCAGCCACCAGCCTGCAGGGCAAGAGGTGCTGTCAGTACATCAATCCCCACTACACCAGGGATATGCCATGTCCCCCACCCCATGGACTCTCACCTGTGGCGAGCTGCAGTGTCCTGGCTGGCCCGGCGCTGGCAGAGGAGGAGGAGGAGGGCGAGTAAGGCCAACCAGAGCATGGAACCAGCGGCTGCGATGACAGCAGGCTGCTGCAGTGCCTGGACCACCCTGCTGCTCCCTGCTGTCAGCCCTACAAGGGTCCCATCAGTGTCACTTCATGTCACCACCTTGACCCCCACCCGCACCCCACCTTGCTCTCCATCTCCTACCCAGGACTCCACACGTGGCATTGCTGGGAACCCCCAGTCCTGCACTGTTGAAAGCTGCCACCTGAACACAGAATTCGGCCCCAGGGTGTAGGAGGAGGTTTTCCAGGCGGTGAGTGGCTCCGTCCACTGTCCTGTTGGTGGGATGCTGCCAGCCCTCCCCCATTGACCAGACCTGGCAGGCACCAAGAGGATGCGTCCCCTTAGATGATTAGCCTTGATGGCCCCCCTGTGGATGGACATCCTCTGGATGGACCCCCTTGGATGGACTCATTTAGATCAGCATCCCTTGATAGACTTTCTTTGATGGATCCCCCATGGATAGATTCACTTGGATGGGTCCCCTTAGCTGAGTGTCCTTGATGGACTCCCCTTGGCAGGACCCCTCTGGATGGGCTGCCTTGCATGGCCCGAGGATGGACCTCCTTGGGTGAATACTTCTTGGATGGACCCCCATTGATGGATCCTCCTTTGGATGGACCCCCTTGGCTGAATCCCCTAGGCTGGACTCCTTTGGATGAGCTCCCTTGGATGCACTAGACAGATGCCCTGGGATGGACCTCTGCCTTGGTTGGTCCTTTTGGATGAACCCCCTCCTGGACAGACTCCTTGGATGCTGCCCCCCTTGGATAGACCCCACCTTTGACAGGCTCCCTTTTTGGATGGATCCCCTTGGATGACCCTCCTTGGCCAGAAGAGCCCAGCCCTTCCCCCTCACCCCATTGCCCCAAACCTGGTAGCCCCGGATGACGCCGTTGTGTGCTTCAGGAGGAGGTGGCTCCCAGCTCACGACCACAGTGCCGTTCCCTGCCTCAGCCTGGCTGACGGTGACACGCTGGGGAGCTGCACTAGGGACTGCCAGGACAGGGATACTGAGACCCCTGGGACCCCAAACCAACCTCCCCATCCACCACCCAGACATCCCTGGGGACACACGACACACCTTCCTCGGGTATCCAGAGGTGCCTGCTGTTGCTGTCTGAGCCCTGGGCTCCTCCGGTGTAGGGTCGGACCTTGAACTCGTACTTGTAGCCCCTGCGGAGCGCAGGGATGATGGTGCTGAGCTCCCTGCCTGCATCGTGCTGGACCCAGGAGGTGGTGACCGGGAGCAGGCTGCGGTACAGCACCACGTAGCCCACAGGCACCGGCACCGGCATCAGCATCTGAAGGAGATGGGAAGGATCCCAAGTTAAGGTGGGACATGGGGATGTGTCCCGTCCCCCCCTCCCCTGGGCGCAGCTGAGCATCACGCCAACCTGCCAGCGGAGCTGGACCGCAGCAGTGGGCAGCGCAGTGCCGTTGTCCAGGTGCAGCCTCACAGCCAGCAGGTCCCGTGGGGCAGTCTCCTGCTGGCCCATTGCCAGCCGGTCTGTGAGGCAGAAGAAGGCAAATGGCAGGTCCAGGCAGGACCAAGGTCCCCAGGGACCTGCCCAGACACCCCCCTCAGATACCTGCACATGGAGATCCTGATGTCTGCCTGAATGGACTCACTCAAATGGACCTTTTGGGCAGACACCCTGTGATGGGTCTGTCTTGAATGGACCCCTCTTGGAGGAGCCCCCTTTGATGTGTTGCCCCTGGGTGCATGGCATGGGATCCCATGATATACCCCTCCATGATGTCCCTCTAAGATGGACCCTTTAGATGGATATTTCTTGTTCTATCCCCCTTTAATGTACTTCCACCTTCCAAAGATCCCTTAAATGGATCCTCTTGGAGGAACCAGGCTGGCTGGATCCCCTTTAGGTGGGTAATCTTGAATTAATCCCCTTGGATGGACTCAATGTATTTCCTTAGATGGATCCACTTACATGGGCCTTCTTGGATGGATCCTGTTTAGGTGGACCTACCTTTGGAAGTTCACCCTGTGATGGATCTCCTCAAATTACTCACCTGGATGGACTTTATTTGATGGATGATGGATGATGGATGATGGATGGCCTTGGATGGACCCCCATGGACAGACTGCCCTTGGATGAACCCCATTAGATGGACCCTATTAGAGGGATCCCCTTGCATGAACCCCAAGATGGCCCTGGGTGCCTGTGATGGTGGAGGCCACGGAGGTCCCACCACTGACCCTCCACGTGGAGGAAGGTGGTGGCGGCGGCGGTGCCCAGCTGGCTCTGTGCTGTACACACGTATGCGCCGGCATCGGCAGACGTCACGGCATAGAGGTGCAGAGTGTGTTCCCGGTCCACCTCGTGCCTGCGGGTCACCAGCTCTCCATCAGCCTCATCCCCATGCCAGGGATGGGACATCTCCCTCCCTGCCACCACCTACCTGCCCCAGGGCAGGTCTCCACGCTCCTTGTGCCACTGCACCTGTGGCGCTGGGTCACCTCGGGCGCTGCAGCCCAGCTGCACGGTGCTGCCAGCCACCGCCACGGCGTCGCTCGGGTGCCGCACGATGCTTGGCTTCTCTGCAGGGGGACATCAGGGACATAGCACCATGGCCGGGAGTGATGTGCCCACCACCTGTGAGAGGCCCTTGGCTTACCCAGCACAGAGACGCGGGCACCCCGGCTCTCCCTCTTGCCTGCTGCATTGGCCGCCACACAGATGTAGAGACCGGAGTCGCTCCGTTGTGCCGATGCCACGTGCAACTTCCCCTTGGTGACCACGTACCTGCCACCTACCAAGTCCAAGGTCACCCCGTCCTTCTTCCAGGTAATGTAGGGTTCGGGGTACCCCAAGGGGGGGACACAATCCAGCTCCAATGCTTGTCCCGTTGTGGTCACCAAATCACCCGGCTGCAGGCGGAAATTGTCCCGCAGCACTGCGGTGGGGAGGGCACATTGTGGGTGGGGGAACAGGATCTTCTGGTGTCTCCCCACCTGCATCACCCACCCACCAGGTGTCCTTACCAGCTGGAGTTTGGGGTGCCGTGGCCACGCTGGGAAGGCGGCAGCCTGTCGGATGACAAGGAGGCAGGGGAATGCCAATAGGTGCCTCAAGTGGGCACGGTCTCAGATCCGGGGTGGGGCAGGGGCAGAGTTAAGTGGATTTTGGCCCCCATGGGCTGCACTCACCTCCGTGGTGCAGGGCAGCGAGGCACAGCCCCAGGCCCAGTGCTGTCTCCCAGCCGCCCGCCATGCCGGCCCTGGCCAGCCTTCCCGTTTCCTCCCGAAATCCCGGTTCGTCCCCGCCAGCACCGGGGCTGGATCCGGCTCCGGATGGGGGGGTACAATAGCCGGATGCGGGGGCCGGGAAATGCCGAAGGGGGGGGAAGGTGACGGTGAACAAAAACATCTCAGCCATCCTGTGGCAGTGGGAGTGCCCGGCCACGGTGGCACTGGCAGCACCCAGTGGAGACAGTAGAGTGGGGGACACAGTGGTTAATGAATTTAATTAGTCAGAATAAATTCCCCTTTTCCTTCACCATGTTCAGAGGAAAACAAATTAAGAAGGATTCTCAGCTGAGGACGCCATCGGTACATACCAGAGGGAACACTCCAAGGTCTCCCATGCACTAAAGTGCCAGTCTGAGTGCCAGCCAGGTGTCTGGGGTTTTTATCTGTCGACCACTTCTCATGTGCCCCCCCACCCTGGGGGGACCCCGTCCCACAAAGACACCCAAGGGTGCCACCACCAGACGGGTAGTACGTTTAGTTTATTGGTTAGTAGTGCACCCCGAGCACTCCAGGGTGCCCCGGCACCCACCCTGGGTGCCCCAGGGCCCGGCTTGCTTGGCCAGCCACTCTCTGCTTTTCATCCTAAACCTATTTCCCATGAAGGCTTGGGGAGAGACAGCATCATGTGTCCCAAAACCGGGGGATTTTCACAGAAAATCCTACCGTGGCAAAGGGGCAATGCTTGGACCAGGGCTTCCAGCCCACGTTTAGGGGACATTGCAGCTGGGGAGCTGGGCAGGCAGGAGGGAGCCCCCTGTTTAGACCCCCTGATGTGTGTTGCGCCCTTGGGCGAGCTTGTGTGCCAGCGCATGTCCTGCTGCATGCATGGGGGCTGTGCCACGGCGGGCGGGCACCGTGCTCTTGCACACGTGCGTGCATGCAGTGTGTGTGCTCCCCGTGTGCGTGTGCATGCTCCAAGCTTGCTCAGCTGCTTTGTGCTCGCTCTCTCCACATACACCACACACCCTGTGCAAGCACAGCACACGCACTCCTTGCACACTCACTGCAGGCTCCACGCATGCCCTGTGCCAGCACTGCAGGTTCACTGTTGCACATGCCCTGAGCACACTCAGCTGCTCGCTTTGTGCACACTCTTTCCACACACACCGTGCACATTCTGTGTGTGCTTTGTGCAAGCACTGCACCCACCCTCTCCACTCACCCTCTTTGCACACTCACCACATGCTGCATGCATGTCCCGTGCAAATGCTGTGTGCAAGTTCACTCCCCACGCTCCATGCACACCCTGCGCAGGTGCTCACTGCACGGACTCTGCACACGCTTGGAGCACACACACAGGGCTGGCACGCTCACAAAGGCCATGCAGGCTCAGTGGACACTGCACACTCCATACATGCTCAGCGCACACTGTGCAGCCTTAGCTGCATGCTTCATGTGTGTTTTCTCCATGGGCTCCACGCGTTCTCTTGCATGATCTGTGCATCCTCTTCGCACACTGTGTGCACACTTGCTGCACACCTCGTGCCTGCCCCCATGCACCCTGTGTGCACAGTCCATGTGCCCTCCTGCACGCTCCATGCACATGTGCAGTGCTGGAACGCTCCCCCTGCATGTTCCATGCACACTCTCTGGCACATTCTCTCCGTGCACTGATTGCATGTTCTCTCTGCACACGCGTGTGCTTTCTGCACGCTCCCTGCACACTCGTCCCGGCGAGAAAGCCATTAAAGCGATGCCCCAGGAAGATGGGGGACGGAAGAGGGGAGCTCTGGGTGGGATCAATAGGAAATTAGTGACTTTACGCCGAGCAGAATGACGCCCAGTGGTGGGAGCAGGGCTGTGCCGGTGTCCCCGCTTGCTCGGTGGCGGAAGTGTGGCCGTGCTGGCGTCCCTGCCCGCTTGCACGCTGCCACCCAAGCGCGCACAGTCCCCGCTGCTCAGGCGCTGATCTCCACGGCGTTGGCCTCCTCCTGCTCCCGAATGACGTGGACGCCGGCAGTCCGCAGCAGCCGCGGAGCGCCGCGGGAACGTGCCGGCGAGCCCGGTGGTGACCTGTGGGTCCGCGTCGAGGCGGGCGAGCGAGCTGGCGAGCGATGGTAACGGCGAGTCGAACGCCCCACCGGCCCTGGCGAGCGACCGGCCGCTGGTACTGGCGAGCTGGTGTAGCCTGGTTCCACCGTGCTGCGGGGCTCAGGCAGGGAATCCTCCTCCGCCTCTGGCGAGTCCTGCCAAAAACCAAGGGGAGAAAAACGTGGGACACGTGCGAGACCCTGTGCCGGGACGCTGCCGGTTTGCTACTGCTGCTACCGGCTCTCACCTTATCTTTAAGGATGTACAAAGCCACTGGGTTCTTGCGCTCGTGCTCGCCGCTCCGTGGGATGCCTTCGGCTGTGTGGAAGAAGGTGCTGCTCACCATGCCAGGAGCATTGGTGATCCCCAACCCACCGTCGCCACGCCGAGGCTGGCACTCACCCTCGTGCTTCAGGCGCTCCTCATCCTGCTCAGCGTAGTCAGAGGTTGGTTGTGTCTCTGCTTGTCGCTTCTCCCTGGAAAGGGATAGGGGATGGATGAGGCAGCAGTGGCATCGTGTTAGAGGCACTGGGGGAACTGCCTGTGGCTCATCCAGGGAAGGGTCAAGTACTGCAGGGAGAGAGAGGTGGGATGGGATGGGATGGGATGGGATGGGATGGGATGGGATGGGATG